>JBBBVM010000454.1:600000-872500 GCA_037355625.1 Petunia x hybrida
ACGTACCTCGATCAGTGATGAAAGACGTATTTTCTTCATCCTTTGGGTCCATTAGGATCTGATTGTACCTCGAGTATGCATCTAAAAAGGTTAATAGTTTGTGTCCAGCCATGGAGTCTATCAACCTATCTATTTGTGGAAACATATATGAATCCTTAGAGCAAGCCTTATTCAGATCCATGTAATCCATGCACGTCCTCCATTTTCCATTCTTTTTTGGCACGACCACGATGTTGGCGAGCCATTCGGGGTAATTAACCTACCTCACGAAGCCATTATCTTGCAGCTTCTTTGTCTCTTCCTCAATTACTTTCTTTCGAATGTCAGCACGTGGCATTTTTTTCTGCTTCACCGGAGTGTGGTGAGGATCCACGTCAAGCTTGTGAGTCATAATCTCTGGGTCGATCCTAACCATATCAGCATGGGACCATGCGAATCAATCATCGTTGGACTTGAGCAACTCAACAACAACCTTTTTCGACTCTGGGCCCAACTCCGAGCCGACAAACATCTTTCTATCTGAAAATTCCTTCGTTAGCGCAAAGGATTCCAACTCCTCGATGGTTGAGTCCTCAGCTTTTTGCTTTCGAGGCTCTTGAATACACACCGGGATCTTTTCCACCACACCTTCTAGGGGGTCCATTTCAAGAGCCGAACCCCCTCATTTGTCAGATCCTGGGTATGTTGATTGCTATTTTGATGGTCTACCCTGGACGACTCCACTCTTCATGGTAACCGAATAGCACTCCCTAACTACTCCTCGGATCGAATGAATTCCCCAAGGAGTAGGGAATTTGATGACTTGGTGAAGAGTGGATGGCACGGCATCCATCGTATGAACCCAAGGTCTCCCAAGGATTACATTGTATGACATGTCCTTGGGTATAACTTGAAACATGGTTTCTTTAACAACTCTTCTGCATATGTAGTGAGTGTGATCTCACCCAATATTTTCTCCGCCGAGTTGTTGAAACCAGTCAATATGGTTGCCTTTGGGATGATAAGGTCCTTCAACCACATCTTTTTCACTTCCCCATAGCTTATGATATTTACCGAGCTCTCGGGGTCAATCAAGACTCGTTTGATGTCTGAGTCGTTGATTCTTAGCATAATGACCATATCATCATGATGGGGGAACAACATCCCATCACAGTCTTCATCATCGAAGACAATTTCCTTACCTGGACCTTCAATTTGAGTTATCTTCTCCATCATAATAGAGAGTGATATATCTGTATTTTGTGCTAAATTGCAACCCTTCTAGCCTAGTTTTTATGTCCTTTAGCTTGATTATTTATACAAATCTTATGTTAATTTCCATGTTACAGGATTTTGTTGATATTCATGATACCAAGCCAAAAGGAAACAAGAAAGGGCAAAAACAAATGAAATTTGGCTACAAGTTGAAAAATATGGAAAACAAGGCAGTAGCAAAAGTAGATCGGCATCCTTCCGAATCAACGGCTGACTGATGAAGCCACATGCCGGAGAAGATGAGAGTTCAAGAGCTCAGACCAATCAACCAAAATGAACAGTGGACTGTCGAACCATCGGCTTAAAGTAGTCGGCGACTCTGCAAAAGCATCAGCGACCCCGCACGTGAAGACAGTAAGCTCTAAGAATCGATGATGAAGATGAAGAATTTCGCCGCTTGAAAAGCAACCCCGCTGAACCTGAAAAGAGCAAAAGACAAGAGAACTCAGACGCCTGTCTTCAGCGGTCAGCCGATGCAATTGGCAGAATGAAGAAAAACATAGCGAAATTGCAATTTTGTAAATATGAATTTAGCTTTCAAACTCATGCCTATAAATAGGCAATTATGCCTCCAAGGCAGAGATCTTTTGTTCAGCTAGAGATACTTTAAATATCACTTCTTATACCTTTTGAATATTGTTGGAAGGTAAGCAAGAGTTTTAAACATCAATTTTGGTAAGACTTTCCATCTTTAATCTATTCCATTGCATGATTATTGTTGTATCTTTCCTTACCATGATTGTGTTGATCCTAGTAGGGGTGGGCATAAATTCCGAAAACCGAAAAACCGAACCGAACCAAATTAATTTGGTTTTTCGGTTTCGGAATTTCAGAATTTCGGAACACTATTCGGTGTAAAAATTCGGTATTTCAGAATTTCGGTTCGGAATTCGGTTTTGAGGTGTCAAATTCCGAAATACCGAAATTCCGAATTTTTTATAGTGTATATATTTAAAATATATACATAATACAATTCTAATTACTAAAACCAAATCCAAGTCCAATTCTTTCTTAGCTCAAATAGCAAATATACTTTATTCACACTTCTTTCTTCCTTGTTCTGCATTGAAGAGGTTAAGGTGCAACTTCTTGTCGTTCTTTTTATAAGTTCTCTATCTGTATTATAACCAGATGAATAAATACTTTGTGATATAATTAATTCTAATTGTAGAAATCACATTGTTTGAAGGCAGGATTGTATTAAAATGTTACGACCTTGGCCTGCCATACTCTTCAATAAAATGTTATAAGTAGATGCCAGAAATTGATACGCTTATAAATTTCTATCATTGACAGAGTTAATAATATTATTGAACATTGTTTCTTTTTCTTGCTATCATGTTGTGGGTTGTGGTCCTTAAAAGCACATTGAAAGCTTATTAAGGTTGAACAATATTAGGAGTTGGTACAGTGACACTTCGCCACTAACTACAAAATTTGGTTTTGCAAAAATGCTATTAATAGAATGACATAAAATTGAAATAAAAACCGAATTATAAAACCGAAACCGTACCGAAAAAACCGAACCGAATTACATAATTCCGAACCGAACCGAATAAATTTTGGTTTGGTATTTGGTATCGACATTTAGGTACCAAAAACCGAAATTCCGAATTTATAAAAACCGAACCTGAACCGAAATTCCGAATGCCCACCCCTAGATCCTAGTATGAGTAGCTAAACTCATACTAGGGGTTTATCTATGAAAACTTGATTATTTTAGCTTAACACTTATTTTGATTTCATAAAATCTATGGGTTAATGTTAATCTAGTTTCTATTATACTTTTCATAACTAGGGTTTAAGGCTCGGCCGTACTTGAACCAAACCCCACTTTTCCTTTATCACTCTAATGGGGCTGAAGGTGTGGGATTATAGAAACTAGCAAGCATTTGGGTTATATTGACTCACGAGCCTACCCCATCTAAAGGAAGAGACCAAAAATGGTCACTTCTGCTCGGGTATTTAGACTAGGATTTTATGCACCTTGTTAGTGACCCCAACGGGTACCCTCTCTATACCTAACGGTTTTTGAGGGTTAAAGATGTGGTCTAACCATTAAATATTACCCATTTGATTTGTGAGGTAAAGGAAGTGCTAGGCTATTGAAATCTTGTTTGAATGGCTAAACCCCTAGCTCTCTTTCCTTGTTTTACAAATCGTTAAAGTGTGAAGTTGTTTTACGTTATTGTTGCTTACTCGTTAGTTTTAGCTTAGTATAATCTCTACTTAGGAATTTACGAACAACTCATAACCCATCATCATTTAATCTAATACTAATAGAATACAAGCTAGCTCCCTGTGGAAATCGAACCCCAGCTCCTTGTTGGGTACTTTATCATTGACGACCGCTCCTCATCTTTATAGGTGTAGGACTGAGCGTGGATCAAATTTTTGTGCCGTTGCCAGGGAGCTATGGTAGTTCTATTAGATTAAATATCTCATGTTCTAGTTTTGCTTGTTATTCCTACCATTCTACCTCGTGCTTTGATTTTACCGTGTGTAGGTGAATATTAGCAATGAGACAGAATTCGAATCGATCTTTGAGGAATCCCCTCTACAATCGTGCACATGAGTATAATGGAGTCCTTTATTTTCCGAATGCTCCGGATGCTTATGGTGGAGAGTCCGAAGAAGAGTACGCTGATGCTACTATTAGTGAAGAAGGCTTAGAAGATGAGAAAGAATTTGAGGAGAATGTTCAACCTCAAGTTGAGAATGTGGAACCAAATGATGGAAATCCCGTTGATGGTCTCCAAGCTAATGAAGAAGTAAATGTTGGTGACAATATTGGTATTGTAGGCAATGCAAATTGGTAACAATGCAAACCGTGCTGGCCGAGGTGTGAACAGGGGTGGCCGTGGAAATCACAACAACAAAGGAGGCAATGCTAATCGAGTAAATGTTCGCCATGTCAACCGAAACCCAAGAAATGTAAGGGGTGTTGGTAATGTCAACGAAAAAGTGTAAGATGTAGAGGAGTCCAATGAAGAAATGGACATGGAAAGTGATGTGTTCAATTTGAGCGAGGGTCACAAATGCCTTCCTCGTTGAATAGGTATCGAACACAAGGAACTAGCACGCTTGACACAAAGTAGTTAAGTAGGTTGTTTTCATTGATTTAGTCTATTGTATCCTAAAATAGGGGAAATTGTATGTATAGCAGCGAATTTAACTAACAAGTAACTTCTAATTGTTGTTTTCTAATAAGTTTAATAGACTAGGGTTATAATCTTTACTTAGTTCAACAATCTAATGGGTGCTATTGGTTAAGTTAAATATAGCGGTTAGTCATCCAATGGGACTCACACAACATCACCCAACTCACCCCTTTCGGTGGTGAGCGAGACTAACACCTCTTCACCCTTTCGGTGTAAAGAGGTGTTGCATGAAGTTCAAGTGAATATCCCCAAGTAAGGTTATCCACTTACGATGTTCGAACCTGTTAACCCGGGGTAACCACTACACACCTACCCCCAATTCCCTGTCACTATCTTACCCATTCCTAAAAATACTCTTTCAATGTAGATTTAGTACTTCAGGGCTTAACTTATGTTGTACACCACAAGTTGTTAAGATTTTAGCATGAAGATAGTTAAATTGAGTATTCTCATCTAGATTTAAGCTTAACACAATAGGCCCATTAAGTTGTTAGACTAATATTATATTATAACCCTAGTTAAGAATTTAGCTACTCATGGAATATAAGGAAAAATCACATATAAATGAAGATAAGAAGTGCATAATCATAAATATGAAAGATTCCTTACAAATTGTTGTTGTTGTTCCTCAAAATGGTGAAACTTGCCAAAGAAGCTAAGAATAAGCTATGGGAGGCTCAACAAGTTAAGGATAGATACAAAAGACCTAGAGGTTCCTATTTATAGTTGCAATATTTACAAGTTCCGGAATTGCCCGTTTTGATAAAGGGTGACCACCTTAATTGAGGGGTGGAGTGCCCTTTCTTGTTGTTGACTGACTTCTTTTGTCTTCTTGCAGGTGAGGTGGAGCGCCTTTTCAAGAAGGTGGTTTCCTTCTCTTGCTGCCCAGAAAAAGGGTTGTCGCCCTTTCATAGGGGGTGACTGCCTGTTCATTGGAGAGTGGGGCGCCCTAGGAGAGGGTGGTAGCTCTTTTGCAATATTTTCAGCATTCTGCCTAGCCAATTGGTTAAGGGCGGTCGCCCTTTACACTTAGGGTGGCTGCCTTTCCTGCACTTCACAAATTTTCTATCTTAACTTGTATTTTTCTCTTTTTAATTCCTTTGTTGTTCATTTGTATCAAAACCTGAAAACAAAGCAAAAGTGTATCAATTTCAATCTTATTTGTTCACTTTTAGACTCAAAAACAAAAGTGTAAAGAAGTATAAAGGTCACATATTGTCAACTTATCAACTCCCCCAAACTTAAGTTTTTGCTTGTCCTCAAGCAAATCAAATTTAAACAAGAACAAGAAGAATACTTTCAAATCAACTCAGGGTAGAAGGCAATCTTCAAACACTTTTTAAACACAAAGCATGACTAATGGCTCAATTGGTACCGACAATTCAATCTTTTCTCACATGCATGCTTGACAAACTACAAGGCAAGGTATCTCAAGTACAGAATTACACAACCAAGTCATGACATAAGAGCCTCAAGGGTTAACTTCGCTCATCAACTAACCTCACTCTCTCATGCATCCTCATTGTAAGTTTAAACTCATCCCTCTTTTCAACTCACTTGCACAACCTCACGAAAGAAATTGAGTCAATTTCTAATGAAGATGGACATATCAACATAAAACACAAAGACTCAACAATTACAAACTCTCGCTCTGACAAGGAATGTTCACAAGCGTCACAAAGGTACCATAAGCTTGCCCATATTGTGATTCTCCACTAATGGAATAGTGCTAAATATTGGATCACTAGGACTTGATTAGGCTTGTAATGTAGGCTACGGGCTAGGTGGGATAAAATCTTAGAAAAATAGTGACTACCTCCCTTCACACCACACACTCACCTTACTTCTTCATTCATCCTTCACTTCCTTTCACCCTTCAACTTCGTTCCCTTTTATTTTTCCTTCTTTCTTTTTGTATTTTCTTTTCCTCTTCATTTTTGTTCTCAATTGCCACCATAGGAAGCCTAAGGATCATTTATTTCTCTAACTCTACCAATGGTAGATACAATGAGATGGTAGAATGGATTAGCCCCACACTCGGGTTGCCTACGCATAATACAATGTGAATCAAACATAAAACTAAATGCATCTCTAGTTCATAGGTGCACTTTTTTTTTTGCAAATTTTTCTTCTTTGCTCATTTATTTTTCTCTCTTTTTTTTAAAAAAAAAAAGTAATAACATTATCACAAGGCTTCCTAGGCACAACTTTTCCCCACACTCCCCAAACTTAAACTTTTTGCCTCAATTTAGAAATTTGATCAACAAATCAAGGAAACCTATACTCAACCACCAATGGAATTTTCGTGCAAGGTTACCAAATAAAAGGCTAAGGCTCAAAAGGGATAACTAGTGATATTTTTAAAGTGAAAGATATATGAAGAGGTTAAAGAATGCCTTCCAAAGAAATCCTAGATCATTTTCAAGTCCGACACTACACACTATTTCGCCTCAAACACAAACCGGATAAGTTCTAGACAAAAAAGGTACACTTGTGAACAATATGACTAAAACTCACCACACAAAAGCAAGTGAAAGATGAAAGAAATGAATTCCAACCCGCAATGAAGCGCAATCAATCACAAGGTATAATGGTTCACAACTACGTCAATGACTTAAAAAGGTAACAAGTGAGCCTAGAAGTCACCAACAAGGTCATAACTCACTCAATCACTCACAATCATGCTTGTCTTAAACCATGCAATCAATATTAAAATGTATTGGTACCAAGTGAAACACAAGCCATCAATTTTCAAAAGCAATTCATTCATTCATTCAACTTAGTTCAAAGTTCTACTTCCGGAAAGAACCAAGCAAAGAAAACCGGAAGCTTATTCACAAAAGAAAAACTAAGAGAAAGCATTAAACACTACACTAGAAAGCATGTAAATATTTCAAATTCTTATGAAAATAAGCTTTCAAAAATCATCGACTCATAAGCTCGAAAACTAGAATTTGAACCCCTCCCCCAACTTAAGACTCTAGCATCGTACGGATGCTAAGTAAAATAAAAATAAGCACAAAGGGGGAGAGACTCCTTGACTCATGGATGGGGCTTTCCTTTTTCCTCCAACTATAACTGGGGTGGCATTAGGTGGTGTGCCTTTCCCCCTTCCTCATCTTAACGATTCCTTCTTTGGTTTTAGTCATTTGGTCTGCAAAACAACTCAAAATGACTCATGCTAGATGAAGCCCAAAGCGATGGACTTACAAAACTAATCATTGTAGAAAACATGAGTTTTAGTCATATTATTAAAAAGGGTGGCCACCTTTTTACCCAAAAATGGCTCCTACGGTATGGAAATCAAGAAAAACATATACAAATCACATGGGTTCCTTACCAAACACCATTCTTTCACTTTCAAGAACATATTTTTCTCTCAAGTCTCACCATTTCACTCACATGGAATCAAGATTCAAGATTTTTCAAGCAATTCATCATAAAGGTACCAACTTTACCCTTAATTTTTCCAACTTACCATTCATCCCCAATTTCATGTTAATCTTTGATTTCATAGGTACCAATGTGTTTATCTAACTAATCTAATGTATTAACTACAAGGATATGTTATACTAACCACTAACTTAAACTACAAAGTCAAGAAAAAGTAAAAAAGAAACTAAGAAAAATAAGAAAGTTACCCGATCTACTTGTAGGATGATGAAATCAAGAAAATAATGGTGGTGAAGTGTTGTGAAAGTGCGTTGGAAGGGACCAAAAGTGGTGTTTTGTGGTGGTTGGGTGGTGGGAGGTGGTGGTGTGGTATAAAGAGTGAAATAAGAGAAGGGGGGTTGATTTTCCCTTATACCAAATGGATCCGGGTCGGGTCAATCTTACCTGGGGCACCCCACCTTAGCTAATAAGGTGGTCGCCCTTTACATTCTAGACCACCATTCTGCCCAAAATCATTTTGTAAAGGGTGGTCGTCCTTTTTGCTAGGGCGGTCGCCCTTTGCACATTTTTTTAGCATTCTGTCCCACTTGTTTTGTAAAAGGCGCACCACCTCACTGTATGGGTGGTTACCCTTTGCACAAGTGGTGGCCATCCTCTGAGGTGCTCCACCCTTTTTCACAACTTTTCTAAACTTGATGCTTTCTTCCATCACTCACTTTCAATCAAGGAACATACACATGAAAAAAAACTAATTAGCTAAAAACTTGGGTTGCCTCCTAAGAAGCGCCTTAGTTAGTGTCGTGGCACGACGTCGACCCATTTCTTCAAGGATTGATCAAAACAATGAAAGCCACCACTTTGGTGCCTTCTATCACTCCCAAGTAATGGTTTACTCCATGCCTATTCAAAAGAAATCCTTTCATATTCACATCCTCAATATCAAGAGCACCATATAGCATTACACCAACAATTTTGAACGGACCACTACCTCAACTTTTCCGGAAACTGTTGGATTTGAGAATTTACTAGAGGCACTGAAGCATCTTACTTGCACTCCCTATTCAATATCTTCTTGGAAACCAACTTCATTCCCCCATGATATCCCCCGAATGGAGAGGAATGGCTTCCTTTTAAGATCTCCACTTTTTCGGCATTGGTCACACCTCTTTTGATTATTCCATCCACACCACTTCAAAATATGAAAGACTTATCCCAAAATTATTGACGATCATCTTAAACGAGTGTCTTTCCTTGATAATTGATAAACTCTATAGGAGCTTCACCATATGCCACACAGTTGGCCAAATCCACACATTTCATGGTCGATGGACTCACTTCCAAGTTCAACATAGGTGGCTCCTCCTCAATGGATGACTTTGTTTGTGGAGTTTTTCGGTTGTCCAAGTCGCTTGAGAGCATGTTAGGAGCATAAGGGGGAGTCCCAAGTCTCTCTAAAGCAAGCACACAATTCTTGATGCTCTCCTTATCATCAATATCTAAATTCCAAATCATAGATACCAAAGTATCTTTTTGGCTCACCATCACACTTTTCTTCTCTACCAAAGGTTCCACAACCATGTCAACATAGGAGCAAGTTGCCTCCTCAATTGGTTGCTTCATAGACTTGCACACATGAAAGACCACCTTTTCTCCATTAAGTCGGAATGTCAATTCCCCTCTTTCCACATCACACAAGGCCCTTCCCGTGGCTAAGAAATTCCGTCCAAGGATAATCGAAACATCAAAATCTACGGCACAATCCAAAATTACAAAGTCCGTCGGGAAGATAAATTTATCAACCTTGACTAGCACATTCTCCACTATACCACTTGGACTCATCACCGTTCGATCGGCCATTTGAAGCTTTATGGAAGTAGGCCTTGGCTTTTTAAGCCCCAAAGTCTTGTAGACGACATAGGGCCTAAGATTGATACTCGCCCCAAATCACACAATGCCTTATCAAAGTGCCTCCTCCCAATAGTGCATGGTATAGTGAATGCACCCAGATCTTCCATCTTTAAGGGAATGGTATGGGACATGATTGCACTACATTGATGGGTTACCTTGATGGTTTCAAAGTCCGCAAACCTCTTTTTGGTAACCAAATCTTTCACAAACTTTGCCACATCTGGTATTTGGCATAAGGCATCGACCAATGAGATATTAATGGATGTTGTGGCGATCTTTTCCCAAACTTTCTTGGCATGATTAGCTTGTCTCCACTTTGCATTTCTTTGAGGAAAGGGTGGAGTAGGCTTTTGGATAGTGGTTTAGGTAGGTATGGCTTCTTTGGGTGGTGGATCTTGTTTGGTGGCTTTTTGAATAGTAGTGGGTTTTGAGATTGGTATTTCTTCTTCATGAATTCTTTGTGGTTCCACCTCATCTTGTGTTTCCTCACCATCACCCTATTCATTGTAATTCACATCTATATCTTCATCAACCTCTTCAAGCATCACTTTATTCTCTCCCCCAACAATCTTTTGATCTTCCCAAGTTTTTCCACTTCTTGTTGTTATAGCCATCACTTGCTCTTTTCCATATCTCTTGGGATTCACTACTGTGTCACTTATTAGTGCCCCTTGGGGTCTTTGATTGACTTGGTATGAAAACTTGCTATATTGTGATTCAAGTGCCTTGATGGATGTTGAATGAGAATTCAATGTTTGCTTAATTTCCTTGATGTCTCCCGAGTTGCCTTCTTGAAGTTTCAACATTCTTTCCATCATGTCATCTAATTTTGAGTTTTTGGGAATGCTCGGATCTTGTTGGGGCATATTGGGACCCATTTGATTGTCTAGTCGTTCCATTCCTTGGTTGGTGCCATACCATCTATGGGTGGTACCTCCATTGGTTGCCTTGTTGTGGTGGCCTCCATTGACCTTGAGCTTGTTGGTAAGGAGGCCTTTGGCCTTGGTAGGAATTGACATATTTTGCTTCCTCATCATTTTCTTGGTACTCTTGATTCATAACTTGGCCATATTGGCCTTGAGGGATAAATCCCATTGGAGCATAACTCGTTGGAGCATAACCCATAGGATAGGGTTGATAGGAATAGTTAGGCCCATGGTGAACCTCTTTGGGAAGCATGTCAATTGCATTAACTTTCTTGGTTGTGGCCTCTTGGGTTTGCTTCAATTGATTTTTGGCAAGTAACTCAACCGTTGTAACATGTTGGGCCATTCTTTCTTCTTGAGATTTTATAGCTCTAGCCATGGTATCATTTTTAGGATCATTGAAACCCGGCCTTCTCAGTCTTAATTTCCATGCTCTTGATTGCTTTGTGACTTTGTTGATAAGATTGCGTGCTTGTTGAAAAGTGCCCTCTATTAGACTTCCTTGAGCAACATGGTTGATAGTTGTTTGATTGTTGTCATCGAGACCTCTATAGAAAGTCTCCAAAAGCACACTATCCGAAAAACCATGACCGAGACAAGAGTTGATGAGCTTAAGAAATCTTTCCCAAGCTTTGTGCAAAGGCTCACCCGCATTTTGTTGAAAGTAGTAGATGTCATCTCTTAAATCCACAAACTTGCCCGGTGGAAAGTACTCATCAAGAAAAAGCTTCACCAATTGATCCTAATTGAAGATACTCCTCTTTGGTAAACTATCGAACCATGCCCTAGCTTTCTCTTTGAGTGAGAATGGGAAAAGCCTAAAGCAGAAAGCATCATCGGTCACCCCGACATGTCTATTAGGAGTTCAAATCTCAAGGAAGGTTTGGAGGTGCTTGTTAGGATTCTCATCTTCCTCTTCTCCAAACAACCCTCGATTTTCAAGTGAATTCATAGTGGCCGCGGGCATTTGAAAGTTAGTCGTGGCCCTAATTGGAGGAGGTACAATGGTTCCACAAAAACCATCATCATTTACTTGCTCTCTTCTTGCATTTCTTCTTGCTCTTGCCCCTTGAGCTTGGGCATTTGGTTGTGCATTAGCAACTCCATCTACTTGATCCCCCGGTGGGTCAAGTATCTCAACATTATCATCAACACCAAATTCCTCCTCTTGGTCATTGTTTGGAGGAGGAGGAGGTGGTGATGGTGGAATACCTCCGGGTGGTTGTACACCTCCCACATTGAATTGCCACTCTTGGTGGCATCTCGTCAAATACCTACAAATTTTAAGAAAAACAAAACTAAAAGTGAAAGGCTAAGGATCAAGAAACTAAAACAAGAAACTGAACTACTAAAACTAATTGGTCAAACCAAAGTTCCCTGGCAACGGCGCTAATTTATGACGTGCTCAATTTGAGCAGGGGTCAAAAATACCCTTCTCGTTGAGTAGGGATCGAACACAAGGAACTAGCACGCTTGACACAAAGTAGTTAAGTAGGCTGTTTTCATTGATTTAGTATATTGTATCCTAAAATAGAGGAAATTTTATGTATAACTACGAATTTAACTAATAAGTGACTTATAATTGTTGTTTTCTAATGAGTTTAATGGACAAGGGTTATAATCTTTACTTAGTTTAACAACCTAATGGGTGCTATTGGTTAAGCTAAATATAGCATTGAGTCATCCAATGGGACTCACACAACATCACCCAACTCACCCCTTTTGGTGGTGAGCGAGACTAACACCTCTTCACCCTTTCGGTGTAAAGAGGTGTTGCATGAAGTTCAACTGAATATCCCCAAGTAAGATTATCCCTCTTTTGGTGTTCAAACCCATTAACCCGGGGTAACCGCTACACACCTGCCCCCGATTCTTTGTCACTATCTTACCAATTCCTAAAAATACTCTTTCGATGTAGATTTTGTACTTTAAGGCTTAACTTATATTGTACACCACAAGTTGTTAAGATTTTAGCATGAAGATAGTGATATGGAGTATTCTCATCTAGATTTAAGCTTAACACAATAGACCCATTAAGTTGTTAGACTAAGATTTTACTATAACCCTAGCTAAGAATTTAGCTACTCATGGAATATAAGGAAACATCACAAATAAATGAAGATAAGAAGTACATAATCATAAATATGAAAGATTCCTTACAAATTGTTGTTGTTGTTCCTCAAAATGGTGAAACTTGCCAAAGAAGCTAAGAATAAGATATTAGAGGCTCAACAAGTTAAGGATAGATACAAAAGACCTAGAGGTTCCTATTTATAGTTGCAATATTTACAAATTCCAGAATTTTCCTTTTTGGTAAAGGGTGGCCACTTCAATTGAGGGGTGGAGCGCCCTTTCTTGTTGTTGACTGACTTCTTTTTTCTTCTTGCTGGTGAGGTGGAGCGCCTTTTCAAGAAGGTGGTTGCCTTCTCTTGCTGCCCAGAAAAAGGGTGGTCGCCCTTTCATAGGGGATGGCCGCCTGTTCATTGGAGAGTGAGGCACCCTAGCAGAGGGTGGTAACCCTTTTGCAACATTTTCAGCATTCTGCCTAGCCAATTGGTTAAGGGCGGTCGCCCTTTACACTTGGGGTGGCTGCCCTTTCTTGCACTTCACAAATTTTC
The DNA here is from genome assembly GCA_037355625.1 of Petunia x hybrida. Lineage (NCBI taxonomy): Eukaryota > Viridiplantae > Streptophyta > Magnoliopsida > Solanales > Solanaceae > Petunia > Petunia x hybrida. Next base: position 613,261 of record JBBBVM010000454.1, read on the forward strand.
CATCTTGACTTGTATTTTGCTCTTTTTAATTTCTTTGTTGTTCATTTGTATCCAAACCGAAAAATCGAGCAAAAGTGTATCAATTTGATTCTTATTTGTTCACTTTTAGACTCAAAACAAAAGTGTAAAGGAGTATAAAGTTGACATATTGTCAACTTATCAGAAAGCTTTGCTAGTGCTATTGTTTCTCCACATATTCGTGGTAATGTTACTTTTAACACCCCACAAGTTATCTAACATGGGCTTGAACAAAATGGATTCTTTGGTGGAGGCAAGCATGAGGATGCAAATGAAAACTTGAGGAACTTTTTCCAAACATGTCATCTATATAAGTCAGCATATTGCTCAAAAGAATCTTTGCGCCTAAGGGTCTTTCCATATTCTCTACAAGGTAAGGCCAAGGCATGGTTAAACAAGTTGCTCAAGAACTCAATTATACATGGGAAGAACTTGTGAAACAATTCTTGGCAAAAGCAACAAGCCTCAATGAGAGACAAAGTGTATATGTTCAAGAAGAGTTGCTTCATTGTCCCACTCATGGTTTTGGGGAGGACGTGCTCTTATAATGTTTCTATCAAGGACTAAACAAGATGAACCAATCGACCGTTAACAACTTGTGCGGTGGGGCTATTAGGACAAGTGTTATCGAGAAGAAATCCTCAACAAAGTTGCCAAACAATCTCAAGATTGGCAATCAAAAGCTCAAAATCTGGGTGATGGTTGAATAAGCCCAATGATGATGAAGAGATTTGAAGATCAAGAGAAGAAAATGGCTAGAATCCTTACCAACATAGAAGTCAGTATCCATAATTCAAAGATTGACAAAGAAGCCAAGGACAAGCAAGTGAGCAAGGTGGAGAATCTCCAAGTTACAAATGCCGGTCACCAAGTAGCTCCTATGGGTTACACTACCCTGGGAGGTGCTCCTCTTACTCTATTGCAACATAGACAAGAAGTATACTTACCAGAACAATGCTTTAATGTCCAAGGGGAGGAGGAGGCCAATTATATTGCCAATTACCAAGGTCAACGGAGCTATGATCAAGGAGGATACCAAAGATCATATCAACAAGGTCAATGGAGTCAAGATCGAGGAGGACAAAATTAGGGTAACACTCAAGAAGGGAGAGTAGTTGGTGCCTCTCAACTATATGTTCCAAGAGCCCCATACAAGCAAAATGAACATGAAGAAAAGAGCCCATCCAAGTTGGAAGAGATGATGAATGAAGTACTCAAGAATAAAAAAAGTATTCCGGGGATATCAAAGATATCAAGTAAACGGTCACATCTCACAACACTTCCATCAAGGCTCTTGAATCTCAAATGAGTGACCTATCTCATCAAGTGAATCAAAGACCTCAAGAAGCACTACCAAGTGACATGGTGGTGAATCCTAAGAGGTATGACAAAGACCAAGTAATGGCAATCACCACACGGAGTGGAAAATATGGGATGATCCCAAGGCTAAGGGAGTTGATAATTGAGTAGATGTGGGAGTTCATGGTGACAACATTGGTGATGAGTTAAATGAAGGTGGAGCTAGTGATATTGGTGTTGATGTTCTAAACCAAGAGAAAATTAATGAGGCAATCCGTCAAGATCCTAGTCCCAAAGTCACTAATACCAAAAAGTTAAACCAAAGAAAATTCCACCACCCAAAAAAAGCCCTCCTAGTCCAAACTTCATTCCCAAAATTCCACTTCCGTTCCCAAAAAAGAGTGCCAACCAAAGACAAGCCTCTCATGCCAAAAATATTTGGGAGAAAATAACAACAACTTCTATCAACATTCCTTTAGTTGATGCATTGGGCCAAATGCTAAATGTTGCTAAATTCATGAAAGACCTTGTGACAAAGAAGACCTATGGAGATTTTGAAACAATCAAGGTGACCCATCAATGTAGTTCTCTTGTGTCTAAGCATATGGCTCGAAAAATGGAGGAACCTGGAGCATTCACAATTCCATGCACAATTGGAGGAAGACATTTTCCTAAAGCTTTATTTTATCTTGGAGCAAGTATTAACTTGATGCCATATGCGTCTACAAGACTTTGACCAAAAATGAAGTTCCAAAGACAACACAGATGAACTTGAAAATGGCCGACCGTTCCATGAAGCATCCAATTGGGTACATTGATGATGTTTTGGGGAAAGTTGACAAGTTTGTGTTCCCGGCAGATTTTGTGGTACTCGATTGCTCGATGGACTTTGATGTCCCCATTATCCTTGGGCATCCATACTTAGAAACAAGGAGAGCATTGTGTGATATCGAAAAAGGTGAGCTTACTTTTCAATTCAATGGAGAAAAAAGAGTCTTCCATGTGTGCAAGTCCTTGAAGCAACCTATGGAGTAGGAAGCTACTTATTCCTATGTTGACATGGTGGTTGATGCATTAGTAGAGAAGGAGAGTGTTCTTATGAGTCAAGAAGATGAGTTAGTCGTGGTGATTTGTAATATGGATATAGATAATGAAGAGAGTTTAGCAGAGTGTGTGAAAGCATTAGAGGGATTTGTTTCAAGGCCATATGTACCTAAAAAGCTTTTCATAGATCTTGAAAACCGTACCACTCCGCCCACAAAGCCATCTATTGAAGAACCACTCAATTCTGAACTCAAAATCTTTCCATCCCACCTGAGATACACCTACCTAGGCCCAAGCTCTACTCTTCCTATAATCATATCTTCCCACTTAATCAAAGATCAAGAAGATCAACTTGTTGAAGTAGTGAAGTGGAGAATTAAGGCAATTGGTTGGACTCTTGCGGGTATAAGGGGAATTAATCTAGGAGTGTGTGCTCACAAGATCTAACTTGAGGAAGGTTGCAAACCTTCGGTGGAGCATCAACGGAGGTTGAATCCTCCTATGCAAGAAGTGGTGAAGAAGGAGATCATTAAGCGGTTGGATGGGGGAGTGATTGTGCCACTTTCCAATAGTTAGTAGGTCTCACCGCTCCAATGTGTGCCCAAGAAAGGGGGGATGACTGTAGTACATAATGACAAGGGAGAAGCTATATCAACTCGGACCATGACCGGTTGGCGAGTATGCATGGACTACCGTAAGCTCAATAATGCAACAAGGAAAGATCAGTTTCCTATACCTTTCATTGATCAAATGCTTGATCGTTTGGCGGGCCGTGCTTATTATTGCTTCCTTGATGGATACTCGGGGTATAATCAAATATCCATTGAGGCAAATGATCAAGACAAGACCATTTTTACATGTCCTTATAGTACTTTTGCATTTTGCAAAATGCCTTTTGGTCTTTCTAATGCCCCGACCACTTTTCAAAGATGTATGCTTGCACTTTTCCATAATATGGTGGAGAACTTTTTGGAAGTCTTTATGGATGATTTTTCGGTGGTTGGAGATTCTTTTGAAGATTGTCTTTCCAATTTGGAGAGAGTCTTAAAGAGGTGTGACGAGACAAAGCTGTAATTAAATGGGAGAAGTGCCACTTCCTTGTTCAAGTGGGAATAGTCCTAGGACACAAGGTGTCCAAGAATGGAATTAAAGTGGACTATGCCAAGATTGATGTGATATCTAAACTTCCACCTCCTACATTAGTCAAAGAAGTGAGAAGCTTCTTGGGACATACGAGATTCCATCACCGCTTTATCAAAGACTTCTCCAAGATTGTGAATCCATTATGCAAGCTCTTGAAAAAAGATGCTAAGTTTGAGTTCAATGAAGTATTTTTGAAAGCCTTTGAAGAGGTAAAGAATAGATTGACTACCGCATCGGTGATAGTGAGTCCAAGATGGGATCTCCCATTTAAGCTAATGTGTGATGCTAGCGATGTTGCTTTGGGAGCCCTACTAGGCCAAAGGGTTGGAAAGATGTTTCACTCAATCTATTATGCTAGCAAGACAATGAATGGGGCTCAATTGAACTATACGGTGACAGAGAAAGAGCTATAAGCCATTGTATTTGCTTTTGAGAATTTCCAATCTTATTTGGTGGGGTCCAAAGTAATTGTGCATACCAACCACTCCGTCATCCATTATTTGATGACCAAGAAGGATTAAAAGGAAAGGTTGATATGATGGGTGCTCTTACTATAAGAATTTGATCTTGAGGTGCCTGATAGAAAGGGAACCGAGAATCAAGTGGTAGACCACTTATCCTGTTTGGAGGAGTAGGGTCGCCAAAAGAAACCTTTGAGATCAATAATTCTTTTCACGATGAAAGAATATTGGCGGTATCTTGGGAAACAATCCCTTGGTACACGGATTTGGCCTATTTTGTTGCATGTGGATAGGTCCCGGAGGACTTCTCATATAATCAAAAGAAGAAGAAGATGAAAAATGCCCGACAATACTTTTGGGATGAGCCCTTTATTTTTAAAGTATGTGTCGATGGAGTGATAAGGAGATGTGTTGCCGAATCCGAACAAGCGAAAATTCTTGAAGTATGCCACTCCGCTCCTTATGGAGTTCATCATGGTGGAGTAAGAACGACGCCTAAGGTGCTTAAATGCAGTTTCTTTTTGCCTTCTTTGTATAAGGATGCTTGGTCCACCGGTATTTAGCGGTGAGGACGCCAGATATTGTATCCTCTCTTCCCTTCCAAGAGGTCTTCAATAGGAGATGTAATTTGTTGCGTTCTTATATCATACATTTCACGCCCTTTACTTTTCTGTACTGACTTTGCATCTTCCTTAGTGAATTCTATGACTGGTATATAATTAACTAATGATGAGTTAACCATGTGGGTTACTGCAATTTTTGCAAGAAACCCTACTGATCAATTGACTTTTACATCATTGGCCAAAGGGAACGGTTGGCATGCAAAGGACCACGGTAAGTTATTCTCTCGTAGATTTCTCTTTTGATCTTTGGCTCCAATTGTCTTTAGTACCTCCTCTTTTTAGGGTTCTCCCACCGTGTAATGCCCTCGCTGAAGGATATAAAAATTGCCCCCCCATATATTGCTCCCTTGCCCGATGTGCGAGCATCTGGAGGTAGAATCGTTGAAAGGGCGAGCAATTTCCACTCTTCAAAGAGAAAAATATCTTCCAAGCTTGATAATGTAGTGACCGTTAGTGAACCCTTAGTAATTTATGATGGTAATGGCGAAGTCCCCCGAGTGCATGAGCCTGAGACTGTTGAGACCCCCTTCTTCTGCTGTTGTTGAATCTGGTCCGACTATGCGGAAGCGCAGACACCTGATAGATGAGTCACCTGAGGCCGGTGAAGAAGTTGTCGTGGAAGACCAAGTGGTGCTTCCTGCCGTTCACCTTGAGCCTCAGTCAGGTTTGTTCTTCATTCATGCTGTTCCAGCACACTTTTCTTTTGCTCCTCGTAAGCTAATACCTTTTCTATATACACGTAGAGCCTACTGTTCTGACTCTGGCCCCCGAGCCAACTGACTCTTTTCAATGTCGTCCTGGTAAGGAGATGACCATAGATGTAGATGCTACGGCTGAACCCGTGGATGGTGCCCGTGAGGTTGTTATTCCCATTGTTGCAGGATTTAATCTGTTCAAGACACCGAGAGTTGTGATAGACCATACCACCGAGTTGATTGACCCTAATGAACAGAGATATCTTGTTGGCTACAATCACTAAAAACTGCTTGAGTTCGCCGTTGGTTGCTCTCTTCGGGTAAACTTCCTTTTCTATTTTTCTGCATCTTATGAGTCGAGTCCTTAATCTCCCTCTGCTAAATATCTGCTTCAACATTCGCCCAGGCGCTGATGGTCTATCACGAGATACTCCATCTAGGTGGCTCAGATGAGAACCTGAGGGAGGAGAATGAAGCCCTGCTAGGCCATGTTGCTAGCCTACAGCCTTTCGTAGAGGAAGCTGAGCAGCTGAGAGTGGAGCTTTATACTACATGCAGAGCTTATCAGCAGGAATCCCTAAGAGGCAAGAACCTTGATGAGGCATTGGGCAATGAGATCCGCAAGCACAAACAGAATGTGGAGACCCTCCGCTCTTCTCTTATGGAGGCCAAACTTCCCGAACAGCTTTAGCGTAAGAATGTAGCCCGCCTGGAAGCAGCTGTGGAGGCCCTCTAACAAAAGCTGTCTTGAGTGGACGAGAGGATCGAAGCTACTGAAAAGAGCATCCATGATGGTAGGGGCCTTTCCGCCTTCCTCCAAGATGAGAATGATAGGTTGAAAAGCAAAGTGGCATCCTTAGAGAAAGTTTGCGACAAACTTTGCATTGATGCTCATCTTAAGAAAGAACACACGAATGAACAGACAAATTCCCTGAATACTCGCCGCATGGCTGAAGTGGATCGTGCAAACATCACGGCTGCCCTCACCACCTTTCTCCGGGTTTGGGACGACCCTAACGTGGAACTAGAAGCTGAGATTGCTTCATTGACCGAGCTAGTGGCCCAAGCAGATGCTCATATGGGGTCTCGCCTTGAAGACGGTTCTGAAGAAGCTAGTGGCGAGAGAGGAGATGACGCGTTTACTGGGAACCTGCAACTGGTGAAGCGGGACCTTCGTGGAGCGTTGCCGCTGAAGGGAGTCCTCTGAGAGAGGAATAGAAATCCCCCACCCTTAGATGGTTAAGATTTTTTTGCATCTATGTATTGAACAATTGTCCATGTTTTACGGCCGTTGTGATACGGCTTAGGGCCCCCGTTTTGAGGCTTTTAACTTGAATTACTTGTTAATTTGTTTGTGAAGATTATAGCTTCCACCATAAACAATTAAGTATAGTGAGCCTGCTTGGGCAATTACGTCTGTAGTGTGCGCCAATGTTTGGCATCTTACGATGCGTCCGTGATAGACGGCTGTTTTGCGCCCACAATGGGACGACTTCAGCCCGTGTGGAAACAGGGCATTTTTGCGTTCTGATTCAGAATGTCGATGCTTGTTTACTCAAGTATTTTAAGACTTTTTGGCACTATGCAGGCGGGCATCCCCACCAAAATGTAGGTGCAAATTTGTTGAATTGAAGAGTTCAACTTACGAATAATTCCTAGTGGCTGAGTTAGATGTGGTCTAGCTCCAAGCGAGTAAATTACCCTACTTTTGTTATGAAAAGTGAGTGTATTATTTCAACTTGAGTTTGGCCGAGGCTATAAATAATTAGATCGTAGATGGATCTGAATTGTAATTGTAAAACTGGCTAAGTTAAATAGTAGGTTAATTGATAAGTAGGGGCACAAGGCGTAAATTATTGTTGGTTAAGACCCGTAACATGACTGATGAGTATGCAAATACTGCGATCAAAATTTGAAAATACTAGAAACTATATAAAAGTATGTGCTGAAAGAAATATACTTCCAGACGCCCTACTCCTTCTTTACCCCCCCTGCGAAGACACATAAATCAACTGAACGATCAGAATCGTAATCTTGGTTGATTGAGGTTTCGGGGTCTTCATTAATTTCAGGGAAATCAGCCTTCGGTGCCTCTTCAGGGTAAGATGCTCCTAGGACCGCTTCAGTGTTGCACTCCCTTGCTGCCTCCTGATTACCATTGATTTCTCTTATTCCCCACTTGGTGGGGTATTTGAGTTTTTGATGCTAAGTAGAAGGTACTGCCTTAACCTGGTGAATCCACGGCCATCCTATGATTGCATTGTATGGAACACCTCTTTTTATAACCTGAAAAGAAGAAATATAATATACTCCCGGAATGTGTGTAGCGAGGCTCATTTTCCCGACAGACTTCTCACAAAAGTTCATAAAGCCTGCCAGCGTGTAAACACTCTGAACTATTTTTTCTTGAACTCCCATCGCTTCTAGGGTATCCCATTTTATGAGGTTCACAGCGCTGCAAGTGTCAACTAGGACGCGTTTAACGTTCGTATCCTCTATCCGGAGCGTTATAACCAAATCATTATGGTGAGGAGTGTTGAAACTAGTGCTTTCCTCGTCACTGAATAAGATTTATCTCTTTACGGTCGTGGTCCCTATAGGGCGTTGCCTTCCCGTCTTTCAAGTCAGCAATGTCGGGCCACCGACTATTACGTTGAATGGACCTCTTAGGCTCCGGCAGGTTTGGGGGTCCCTCTGAGACTACGTTCTTAGCATAGGTTTGCTTTCCTATTTCAGTAAGTAGGTCCTTTAAATAACCTTTATCGAGCAGGTTCATCACCTCGAAGATCAGGGCCCTACAAGTGGCGGTTTCATGCCCATGGTCCCTATGAAACTCGCAATACAGGTTTTTATTTCTTCTACTAGGTTCGGCCCTCATATTGTTGGGCCAACGCACTTGAGCATCCTTCATGTGACCCCGCACAAACTCCATGGTGTTGATGCACAGTCCCAGCTCTTCGAACCTATCAGGCACCCAATCTATTCTGAGTGATCCTTGTGAGGTGGCGACGGAGCATTTCTGTTGTCCTCTCTCTTTTCAACCGGCTTTGGGAAGTCATCCCTGTAATCTCTCCTGCTCCACTTTCCCTTTTCTCCAGTTCTTGATCCTTCTACATATCCCCACTTATGTCCTTGACGGGCGATGTCTTCGATGATTGGGCGAGCTTCCACAACAGAGGCTAAGGAATGTTCGAGCTCCAAGTGCAACTTCTCATTGTATCAATCTTTGATGCAAAGCATTCTATGTTGTCACAGGGTGTTGGGTCAAACTCCACTGCAACTCCCTGGTAGCCAGCGACCCTTTGGAATTCAAGATTTTGCCAAAGGCTACCACAACAATATTTTTGGGGACTGGAGGAAGCTCTATGCGTTGCAGCTGAAACCTTTCAAGATAGTCTTTCAATAGCTCGTTGTTGCACTGCTGAATCTCAAAGATGTCCTCCATATGCTTCTCCTATTTACAGGCGCCAGAGTGCGCTTTCTTGAACAATTCTTACATCTGGGTGAATGACTCGATGGAGCCCATCAGTAGTTGAGTGTACCAAGCAAAGGCACCCTTAGTTAAGGTCGAGCCAGACCTCTTCACCAGAGTAGATTGGATCTCTTCCTCTGAGATTTTGTTGCTCTTGACGGCTGTATGATACGCAGCAATATGCTCATTCGGATCTATTGTTCCATCGTACTTCAAGTTATCCGGTAGGCGGAAGTGCTTTGGTATGCAGATCGGTGCACTGCTTGCTTTGTATGCATGCTTATAAAACTTTTACTCATCTATGGTGGTAACCTGAGGTGGTGCACCCAGTACGTTACCGATCGTATCGTGGATGGCCTTCATCTCCTTTAGAATGTCCTGAATGACAGGTGTTCCTTTGAGGTCTTGATTATTGACTGTTTTTTATCCTCCAGAAGCGGCATCCATGTTGATTCTATGTTTAGGATCAGACGCTGGAGTATCATTCATGGGCGCTGGTCCTCACGGGAAAGCTGGCCTCTGAGACCCAACGAACATTGTTCCTAACTTTTGAGATATACCCTCGACCATGTTGACCGAGTTCTGCTCTGCCCGTGCTGACAGGGTTGTGAGAAGATAAGCAAGGAAACCTCTGAGATCAGAATTCCCTTCGCGTGATTGATCGCCTTCACCGTCGCTGGACACATGGACCGACTCCTTGGTGGGATCCTTTGGCTGCACGTTGGGATCACCAGGTTCCTGTACAGACTCATCTACTGCATCGGTAGTGTTCTTTGAGGTGTTATCGTTGTCGTCTGACATGACTGCGCCTTTTTCTCATAGAATACCTACTATTGCCTGGCCCCATGGTGGGCGCCAAAATATTTATGCCTAAAATTAGACGTCTAGGTAAAACACCTAAATTTATGAATGGGTCACAAGCAATACAGTAAAATACGACACAAAAGTAAGTAAATAGAGAAGAAAATAATAGACAAGAAAGTAAAGAATTTTATTCCTTGAGAATAGCCAGATTCAGTGTTGAATCGCTTGATGTACAATACAATGCAAGGAAGGGTATTTATAGTGATTACGTAGTCGTAATTATGGTAAAATACAAAGACTAATGAGGCTCATGGGCCTATAAACTCAAGGCGGTGGTATATACGAAAACCAAACTAAGAGACTGTAACCCTAAGGCGGCAGGATGTGTGCCTTGCGTCCTACCCCCGAACCACCTGAATGGTCATAACTCGTAGAACAGTTGTGTATCTTTTGTGCTCGGTGACTTGTAGGATAAGTCTAGTCTCGCCAGCTGAACTCGTATCCCCGTAATAATAGGTGGCGTATTTTTATCGACGCACGTCTCTTGTCCCTTGTGCTATGTGTGGTGAGTCTTTACTTGAGCTTGTAATTGCATATGCATGTTAGAACTTGGCTTAGGTGTCCTTTTAATGGATGGAATGTCACTTTGGTGTTGGATAGGATAATAGACATTTCTTTGGCCCATTTGAGCCTTTTCAAGCCTACCAAATGAAGTAATCCCAAGTTAGCCAACTTTGAGCTTATTACCTTTCTTTTGTTGACCTCATTACTAGCCCGGACCAATTCTAAGTGCTTCAAAGCACTAACCCTCTCTTGGCCATATCTCCTTAAGATATTAAAAGACGTGCAACTTAGACTAAAATCTAAGTTTGGGGGGAGGAGAGTAAGAAAGTGAATGCTAAGTGGCTTTTCAAAAGGAAAATATTGTTAGAAAACTTGCAAAAGAAAATAAGCAAATCAAAGAAAAGAAAGAGAAAATAGCCAAAAAAAAAAAAAAAACAAAGAACAAAAATAGACAAAGAAAAGAAAAGAATAATAAGAGACACAAGGCAACATGATTAGTGAAAATTGGGAAATAAGAGCTAAAATGAAAAGAAATGAATTGCAAAGTTAATGTAGTGCCCAAGAAGGGAGATTAGTCACTTTACCCAAAAATATACCCTACCTAATCCCAAAAGCCTACATTACAACCTTAGAAGTCCTATTTGATCCATTGTCAAATGATGCGAAAGAAATGACAAGTGACACTATAGCCAAGCTTATGACATTGCATGTGCATTACTTGCATTTCTTTGTGAGAGTGAGAGTTTAGACTTGGGGTCCCTTTTGTTTGAATATTATTGAGAGATAGGGACTCATTCCATATAGTGAGGGCACAAGGGGACTTGAGACTTGAGGGTGCAACTGTGTGAGCCTTGAGTAAGTTGAGAGAGTATATTGTTCTATGCATGCTCTAGTTACCACTAGAAACTCTAGTTGATGTAGTTGTAACTTTGGCACTTATGGATATTTGGTTGGATTCTCATGTATGAAACTAAATATTGGTACCAACCGAAGTCATGAACTTCTCTTGTCTAAATCCCATCAGTTGAACTCAAATCTGGTTTTAAAAAGTAAGCATAAGATAGATTTTCAATGTTGCTTGAGGATAATCAAAAGCTTAAGTTTGGGGGAGTTGATATATTTGTATTTTGGGCTAAATTGCAACCCTTCTAGGCTAGTTTTTATGTCCTTTGGCTTGATTATTTGTAGAAATCTTATGTTAATTTTCATGTTACAGGATTTTGTTTAAAAGGAAAGAAGAAAGAGCAAAAACAAAGGAAATTTGGCTACAAGTTGAAAAACATGGAAAACAAGGTAGTAGCAAAAGTAAATCGGCGTCCCGCCAAATCAATGGGTGACTAATCAATGGGTGACTGATGAAGCCACCTGCTGGAGAAGATGAGAGTTCAAGAACTCAGGGCAATCCACTAAAATGAACGTCGGACCCTCGAACCATCGGCTGAAAGTAGCGGCTCTGCAAAAGCATCGGCGACCCCGCCGGTGATGACAGTGAGCTCTGAGAATTGGTGACGAAGATGAAGAATTCCGCCGCTTGAAAAGCAACCCGCTGAACCTGAAATGAGCAAAAGACAAGAGAAGTCAGAAGTCTGTCTTTGGCGGTCAGCCGATGCAATGGGCGGACCGCCAAGTGATAGGCGGAATGAAGAAAAACATAGCGAAATGGAAATTTTGTAAATACATATTTAGCTTTCAAACCCATGCCTATAAATAAGCCATTATGCCTCCAAGGAAGAGATCTTTTGTTCAACTAGGAATACTTTAGAATATCACTTTTTATACCTTTTGAATATTCTTGGAAGGTAAGAAAGGGTTTTAAACATCAATTTTTTGTAAGACTTTCCATCTTTAATCTATTCCATTATATGATTCTTGCTATATCTTTCCTTTATCATGATTGTGTTGAACCCTAGTATGAGTAGCTAAACTCATACTAGGGGTTTATCTATGACAACTTGATTATTTTAGCTTAACACTTATTTTAATCTCATAAGATCTATGGGTTAATGTTAATCTAGTTTCTATTGTACTTTTCATGACTAGGGTTTAAGGCACAACCGTACTTGAATCAAACCCCACTTTGGCTTCATCACCCTAACGGGGTTGAAGGCGTGGGTTTATAGAAACTAGCGAGCATTTGGGTTATATTGGTTTACGAGCCTACCCCATCTAAATGAAGAGACCTAAAATGGTCACTTCCACTCGGGTCTTTGGACTAGGGTTTTATACACCTTATTATTGACCCTAATGGGCTTAACGAGGTAGACTCTCTCTATACCTAACAGATTTTTAAGGTTAAAGATGTGCTCCGACCATTAAATATTACCTATTTGATTTGTGAGGTTAAAGGAAGTGTTAGGTTATTGAAATCTTGTTTGAATGGATAAACCCCTAGCTCTCTTTCCTTGTTTTACAAATCATTAAAGTATGAAGTTGTTTTATGTTATTGTTGCTTACTCTTTAGTTTTAGCTTAGTATAATCAAATTGAATCGCTACTTAGGAATTTACGAACAACTCATAGAACCCGTCATCATTAAATCTAAGACTAATAGAATACAAGCTAGCTCCCTGTGGAAAATCGACCCCGACTCCTTGTTGGGTACTTTATCTTTGACGAACGCCCTTCACCTTTATAGGTGTAGGACTGAGCATGGATCAGAAAGCTTTGAAAACTTCTTTGCAGTGGCAAAGTTTACGCCGTTCACCTCTGAACCCTCATTGTCATATTAACAACCCTTTTAGGGGTTAGGGTCCTCGGCGGTTGTGCATCTCCTCTATTCTTTGCGAAATTCTGCTTTCCCTTGTCAGCAAGATACTCTTTTAACATGCCCTTCTTTAATAAATGGGTCACCTCGAGGCGCAAAGCCTTGCAGTCCTCGGTGAGGTGTCCGTAGTCAACATGAAGGTCGCAATAGAGGTTGTAGTCCCTCTTTCCAGAGGCCGTTATCATATCCTTCGGGAGTCTCACCCCCTGATCAGTCTTCCCCTTTAACGTGTTCACCAATTCTGCGTTCACATTGAAATTGTATTCAGAAATGCGAGGCGGATCCTTCTTATTAGACACTAAGGATGGCCCTGCGGTGCTCTTTTGACTATTATTCGTATTAACCTTTCGTCCGAGCCATTGGCTCACATGTTGTCCCCCGAGCCTTTGACTCACGCGTTGCTTTTGGGAGTTGTCAGGATCGTACCGACTCTTCGAGTTCCCATATGGCGCATCGGCGCGTCAAGAAGATTCAGGGTGATTTTTATAACCAGAGCCCCGACCAGTTGCTGTCCATGCTGCTTCCTCTAATCTAACTTTTACAGTAGCTCTATCGTGTAACTCATCCCATGTTCGAGCTTGCCACTTCTGGAGATCTCTTATCAACTCGGCAGCAGCCTCGGAGTTATTGACATTGATATTTCTTTCGAATGCCATGATTGCCAAATTGTCATCCATCGTTGGAAATTTCATTCTCTCTGCTTGGAAGCCATCGAGGAAGTCCTTAATAAGCTCCCGATACCATTGCTTAACTTCAAAGATATCCTCCTTCCACTTGAGGATTTTTTGTGCTCCAGTGTGAGCTTTAATGAACAAGTCAGCCAGTTCATTAAAATTCAAGATAGACTCAGAGGGTAGGGGCATATACCAGCATAATGCTCCTTTTTCTAATGTATCTTCAAATTTCTTCAAGAACATGGACTCTTTCTCCACCGGGCTTAGATCATTGCTTTTCACCGTGGCCATGTACTCAGCCACGTGATCAGTAGGGTTGGTCGTACCGTCATATATTTTCAAGATCTGTAGCTTGAAATGCTTCAGAATGGGAGTCGGGGCGGCCTTAGGCTTGTAAACTTACTGCCTGCATTTATCGATATCAAAAACTCTTTGAGTCTTCCTCACCTCTGGGGCATTTTCGAGCCATTTTTCGAATTAGGCTTCAAAATCTCTTTTCCACTTCTCAAACTCTGCCAAGATGCTTGTTTCCACCACTGTAGGAGCCGTTCCAAAAGGAGGTATGCCATGTGGAGTAGTCCCCAAGCCCCCAGACGTGGCACCGTTTGGAATTCCCCCTGTTGTCGCGCCCGTAGGAACGAAGTTCGGGATGCCTTTTGTAGGAGCCACGGGTGGAATGTTGGTGGGAGTGATATTATTCCTCATGTTACCTGAGATGGTTTGTAGCGAACTATGTACCTCAGCGTTAATAACTGCCTATTCAGCAAGTTCAGGGAAAAAATAGAGGAAGCTGAAGATCGCTTTCCTGGAATCATCCTCGAAGTACCTCCGGCGAAGGCTGTATAAAGTTCATAAAATATGCGTTCCAAGCATCGTTTGACCCCGATAAAGATGGGTTAGCTGGAGATGGAAGGGGTGGGGGTACGAACGCCTCATTGTTGGGAGGAAGCGGAGGTACAAATGATCTATCGACAACGTCAGTCTGCCCGTCGGGACGTGATTGATTCCCCTCAACGCTACCATTATTATCAGCCATTGTTGAAAATCAAGGAAGTGAAACGTGAACAAATGTGTTGCGCAACTTTGGAACAACATGTAATTGCATGATTCCCACATACACCAATTTGTATTAGCCAAAATCGGATTAGGTTAATCAATCAAATTTGCAATGGGGTTTATAAGCAATATATCGTATCAAAGTTAATAAGTGAACAGAAGCAAGATGAACAATAAGGACTCAAGTGAATAATTTCAATAATGGCTGCTTTTGATTACCATTGGGCAGAATTTTATCTGTGTATTTGTGAATCCTTTACAAGATGAACAAAGTGCTCTTTTTAGCTTGTCAATATGGAGATAATTAAAGCCACTAACTAGCCATTTTCCCATATTTAGATCATAGTTTGCCTACGATCTTACCCATTAAATGTTGAGCTAATGGGCGTAGATCGTGGGACGACTCTTGCACTGAAGTTGGGCTATCCTCTACAGGCTTGGATCACTTCGTCTTGGGGGAATGAGCTTTCTGTTACCCGAGGCGACCATTCCTCGTGGCTTGCAAAGGAACTTGACCTCGGGAGGCTTTGCTTCGAGGATCACGCTGACTACCTCGTAGATAACTTACGAATCTTATGAGAAATACTCCGAGCCTTATGCTCAAGGCGCTACGTGTGCGAACCATATTTTACCCAATACAGTAAGTATTAATTGAACTACGAATGACAAACCAAAAAAAAAAAATGTTACTTAATAACTTGTCGCTTCTGTAAAACAATTGTTTTGCTTTCCCTTAAAAAAAACCAAAAAATTCCAATGTCATACCTTCATTCTCTAGGCTAATGATAATATTGCTGATAGGGTGACATTATTTGAATTACTCGGAGAAAACTACTGTAAAAAATTTTATGCGGTTACTGTAATTAAATTACGAGGGATCTTTATTGTTTAATTAACCTAGTACATCTAATACTTCATGAAGGAAACTTTTATAAGCTTCAAATTATACTTTTTTGTTGTCATTAGTTTTGTTTGTCTTTTGTTTGAACTTCTACAGACTGAAATTATCTTCCAACTTTACCAAAAACTTATAAAAGTCCTTTTAAGGCTTAAGTTACATATTAGTGAGACAACACTTCCAAATAGGTCTTAGATGAATTTTCCTTTTCAGCAAATTCACTACTAAATATATTACCAATCACCAGCGATTGAAATTAAAGCTGCATCACCAAATACCCATAAGTGAACGAAGTAAAGAGTGTCTTAAGGAATTCTTTGTTATTGTTATTTTTCTAAATATTGATTAGAACTAGTCTTGACTGAAGAGAAACGAAAAGAAAAAGTATCATTAGCTGGTACCTATCAAAAATACCAATTCCGGACCGGTGCCCACTACCCACTTTGTGGCCCTATTAATCCGGACTTGAGCTCCCTACTAAAGAAGATTTTACTCCATGGCTCAAATCCTGAGTGTTTTGATTAAGGATTGAGTGATATTTGTTATCCCGCTAAAACCTTTGTAGTCCACCATTTATATTGTTTTTAGTAATTGTCTTATGTCCTAGGAGTTTTAGCCATATATTTTTACCATACTTCTTCTAATTAAGACATGTTGATTCCATGAAACTTGGACTCGCTCTTAAGTTTAGATGTTTTCTGAAATTGTCCCATGATACATAGGCCAAGAGAGAATAAATGGGATGCAGATTTTCCCCCTTATAATAAAAACTTAGAATGCAGAGTAACCAAATGTACTGTTAGTAGGAAAGAGTAACCAAATGTACTGTTAGTAGGAAAAGGGCTAAAATTGCCCCTGAACTATACGAAAAGGTCTAAAAATGCCACCCGTTTAAAATAAGGTATGAACATGCCACTGCCGTTAATGGTTAGGTTCAAAAATGCCATTACTAAAATACAAAGGCTCAAAAATGCCATTTTCGTTGACGGAACTAATTTTGGTCTATTTTTCTTATTTAGTTAAATAACCACAAAATATTAAACTCCCCCCCCCCCCAACCTTATACTCTTATTTCAGACCCATCTCAACCCTTTTATTACGCTTTTACTATTACCTAACCTATTTTATTTTTACCCTCTCTCTCCTAAAATTACACTAAAAACCCTAATCCCAATTTCAGTATTAGGCTAAATTCGAAGAGCATAACCAAATTAACACTATAATCTCATGTAAAAAGGTATGTAATCTTGCTTATCATTGTTTATCTTTTAGTTCTTTACTATGGATTAGGGTTTGTAATATTTTTTTCCTATTTAGGTAATTAAATAATATATGTTTGGAGTTTGATTTCTGTATTTCATGTGGGGTTGGGGTTTGATTTTGTTTATATTTGAGTAAAAATAGTTGTTTAAACCATTAAATTTATGTCCTTATTTGTGTACTTTCTTGTGCATATTTGTTGCTTTATGATTTTTTTATTCCAAGTCGGATTTGCATTACTTGATGTTGCTGAAGTGGTCCCTTCTTGTTTTCTTTGTTGCTTTGTTTCTGTGCATGTGAAGATGACTGAAAAAGTGGACATCAATTTCAATTTCGGGGCTCTTGGGTCATTTCACCTAAAATTCTGTATAAAAAGAATTTTTTGCGCACTTGGAATGACTTTGACTGTCAACTGCTGAATTTTAAAGACCTTTCTGGTGAGTTTACTTCAAAATTAGGATTTATTGAAGTAAGTCAACTGGTATGTTTATCTCCTTCGGGTATGTACTTTACAATAGAGGGGGATGATGGTGTAGAGTCCCTTAAGAGCTTAATCTCTGAAAAGTTCAAGGTCATAGACATGTTTGCTGTTGATGAGGACTAAGAGAACAAGGGTGCCTGATGAGGCTACAAAGAGGAAGGGTGCTTGGGTTGTGTCAAGAAGGGATACAGTTATTTCTTGTAGTAACTGTGGAGGAGAGAACCATAATATAAGGACTTGCAAATTGGTAAGTGTATTTTTTTTAAGACTGCCCGGAATTCTATTTTTTAACATATCTTTTTCTTGACAATTTTTTTTATGTCCTAGAGTACTGATGTTGGACAGTCACAACAACAACAAGAACCTGATGCCATGGAGGAGCAGGAACTTGAGGTTGCAACACAACAATCAGAATCTAACTTTATGACTCAACAATCTGACTTTGATGGTAATGATGAAACCCAAGAAGCTGGTTATGATACTCAAGAAGTTGCTTATGGTAAAGTTGGCTCTGATGAAGATCCAGCAATCAGGCCTAATGTTGTTTCTGAATCACAAGTTAGGCTTGAAGCTAGGAAGAATCAAGGTGTTCCAACTGGAACTAGGAAGATTGGTTTTACTGGAGATGCATCTGGAGTGTCAACACCAATCGATCTTCCTTATTCACCAACCAAGCTTTTATGGAAGGGGAAGGCAACAATTACAACAGAACAGCTCCAAGGACAAGCAAGGCAAAAAAGGGCCAGGCAAATGGCAAGGAAGGGAAAGAGAGTAGCTGCTACTACTTAGTCTCACTGAGACCTTTTTTTTGGGAGTGTTTATGACTTTTAATCATAGGTGGTTAATTACTTTTGTTTAAGAATAATTAAATTATGTTTTGTTTCCAATCAAATTTGGTGTCAATGTTGTTAGTTAAAAGTGGATGGTTAACCACCTGATGATTAAACAATGAATTGGATATTTGAATGCATATCTTGTTTTAGTTGAATATTATTGTTGGTTTTTGGCAGATTGTTGCCAGATTGGTATTGTTGTTTTTTTGGCAGATTGTTGCCGGATTGTTTTGACTTCCTATGCAAGCTTATAGTTACTTGACTTATCTCATTCAACTTAGTTATTTGCTTATGGACTTTGTTGGCAGATTCATAGTTCTTTTGTTGTATTGGTAGATAGATGCGATCTATCTCTGTGTAGATGCTTGTCCTTTTTTCTTTTGCTGTGTGCAATTTGTATTTGCTCTGTTTGTTGTACGTGGAAAATGTAGAAATGTTAACTGGACCTTTTAACTAGAAAGCTCTCTTAACTATCCAGCAGGTTGTCGACTTATAAGCAATATTTACGCCAAAATATGTACATCAAATGAAACCACAACTACAGACCATAACTTCAACAAATAGTCATCAATGAAACCATAACTTCAGAAAAAGGGTCATTAATCAGACCATAACTTCAGACACCATTTAATCAATCTTTTGGTATCAAATTAGTGAAAATACCATAGTTAAAAGTTTCACAATTCTATTCATTACTGAAAAACTACTATAAAGCTACTACATTCTGCATTAACACTAGCAGACCTCCACTAAATTTAGTAGAAATTTCACACACATTACGTACACCAAAAATTTATTTGAACAGCCATGCTCCAGCAAAACACCCCAACAACGTAAAAATACAAATCCATTGGCGAAACACTTTCAGCTCTAACATCGCAATTTTTTTTGCATCAACACTAGCAGACCTCTCGAACTCAGTCAATTGTGCTTGGAATGCAATTCTCTCTAACTTGCGTCATCATTTTTCTTCTTCAAGTAATTAATGACAACTAAAGCTCTAGAAGGCATTTCCTCGTCATCCCACTGCCATCCCACTGCCAATACCCACACGATTCTTTCTGGAAAAAAAAAATAAATCACTAGAATTATCTCTAATTTCAATCAAAGAAAAACCGATGAAAATTCACTTACATCAGGCTTCGGACACTTGAAAAATCGTCTTCCAGCATTATAAGTTGTCCATGCCGTCAAATGGTTGGCGTTAACTCCACAATAGCACCTCCTCCTTGAGGTCCCACTTGAGTAACTTGAACCACTAGACATTTTGATAAAAGCTCAAATGTGATATGAAATATACCCTATATTGGAAGTAACTCACCAAAAAATTGATTATTCCCCCTTCAAATCCTAGCACGCTGAAATTGAAATTGGGATTAGGGTTTTCGTGTTAATATGGGGGGAGAGAAAGGGGTAAAAATAAAACGGGTAAGGTAATAGTAAAACATAATAAAAGGGTTGGGTTGGGTCTAAAATAAGAGTATGGGGTTGGGGGTTTAATGAAACTTTTCTTTTTTTATATTTTGGTTATTTAGCTAAATAAGAAAAATAGACCAAAATTAGTTCCGTCAACGAAAATGGCATTTTTGAGCCTTTGTATTTTAGTAATGGCATTTTTGAACCTAACCATTAACGGCAGTGGCATGTTCATACCTTATTTTAAACGGGTGGCATTTTTAGATCTTTTCGTATAGTTCAGTGGCAATTTTGGCCCTTTTCCGTTTTTCTAAATATTGATTAGAACTAGTCTTGACTGAAGAGAAACGAAAAAAAAAAGTATCATTAGCTGGTACCTATCAAAAATACCAATTCCGGACCGGTGCCCACTACCCACTTTGTGGCCCTATTAATCCGGACTTGAGCTCCCTACTAAAGAAGATTTTACTCCATGGCTCAAATCCTGAGTGTTTTGATTAAGGATTGAGTGATATTTGTTATCCCGCTAAAACCTTTGTAGTCCACCATTTATATTGTTTTTAGTAATTGTCTTATGTCCTAGGAGTTTTAGCCATATATTTTTACCATACTTCTTCTAATTAAGACATGTTGATTCCATGAAACTTGGACTCGCTCTTAAGTTTAGATGTTTTCTGAAATTGTCCCATGATACATAGGCCAAGAGAGAATAAATGGGATGCAGATTTTCCCCCTTATAATAAAAACTTAGAATGCAGAGTAACCAAATGTACTGTTAGTAGGAAAGATTTGAACTTTTCTTTACTTCTGTATTTGCTTCTCTATAATAAATACTTGTATTACGTAGTTCTACAATCGGCATATTAATGGTCCTCTTTATTTATTTTATATGTCACGGATCCAAGGGAGCAATTCAATGTGACCGGGTAAAGAACATACAAAAACGCCTAAATATCTTATTTAAATAAGACCTGTTATAATAGTTGGTCGTTATCTTACAAAGATAGTTGGATAAAAGAAAAAAGTAAATGGTTAGGGGTGAAATTGGGGAAAAGTTAGAAGGATAATCCTCTGTTTTAAAAGACTCGCCCGGGACTCGCTCCGGGGCGGGGCACTAGCAAAACGCCCTGAGACTCTCGGACAGGACTTAGATCCGTGAGACTTACGCCTCAAGTGTCCGACGATGCGCCCAGAGCACGCCCAACGCTCGGAACTCGCCTTATTGAACCTATGCAAAAGATCTGTCCAATTCCCTAATTAAGATTGTTCATCCACAATTTTCTTTAAAAATAAAGTTATATTCATCTATAGAAATTCAAAAATTGAGTATAACTCAATTAACGAGACATAATATTACATGTATTATAATTAAGAATATCATAAGGATGAATATCATCTGTATACTTAATCTAAAAAAGCATAGCCGCTGTTTATAGCATCACCACTTGTTGTTGGTCTTCATGTTTTATTTCAGTCACTCAAAGTTGTAAGACTTCAATTATTTTGCAATTTAGTATAAATTTTATATTAATCAATGAAGAATTAATGTTTTAAATTATAATAGTAATAAATTTTTATTGTTTATTCACTTTTTATAGTAACAAATTTTTATTTTTAATTGTTTAAAAGTTAAGGCCTTATGGTTTATTTGTATCTCATAAAAACTGTAACATTATTCAATTTCTTACAATTGTTAAAAGGTTAGATCTTTTGTTTCTATAATTTTTTTTTCTTATTTTTAATTTTTTTGTACTTTTGATATTTTTTGGCTCATTATGCTATTTTATTAATTTAAAATTAATTAAAAAATAAGATCCATGGGACTTACGCCCCACGTCTCGGGACTTACGCCTCGCCTCATTATAGATAAAACGCCTCGCCTTGCGCCCCGCCTTTTAAAACATTGGGATAATCTGTTTGTAAGTTGTTCAAAGAGAAACAACAATCACTTATTTTCTAAAAATAACCATCGGTTGAATAAAGCATAGAAAAACTCAAGAAAGTTTTTTAAAAATTTGAACTAAACTCCTGAAAATTTTCAGCACCGACAATCTGGCTACAGTGCCTAAATTTTTCGGGGAAAGTGCACGAAAGGCCACTTTTGCCACTGGTCTTTTGGCACAGGCCACTAATACCAAAACATTTAGTTTGTGGCCACTTTTGCTTAAAGAGATAGAACTTCAGTCCATAGGCCGGATTGAAGTTCTGTCCTTAAAGATTGAACTTCAATCCAGGGCCATATGGACTGAAGTTCAGTCCAGTCCTTAAGATGGAACTTCAGTCCATATGGCTATGGACTGAACTTCAGTCCATAGTATGGCCATGGACTGAAGTTCCATCTTTAAGGATTGAACTTCAGTCTATGGCCATACCATGGACTGAAGTTCAGTCCATGGCCATATGGACTGAAGTTCAGTCTGGAACTTCAGTCCAGGGGCCGTATGGACTGAACTTCGGTCAATTATCAGAACTTAAGTCAATATTTATTTAGTAAAGGCCCAAAAGTGGCCTCTAGTGTAAGACCAAAGAAAATAGTGGCCTCAAACCAAATACCAGTGTTAAAAGTGGCTGCTGGGCGAAATTTTTACAAATTTTTCGACAATGGGGCAGCGCCTTGCGCACGAATGAAGATGGGCTATATCTAGCCCACATTGGTGGAAGATTTTGATAGACTAGTCAGTTTTGAAGTCGCAAAACAAAAAAAGTCAATAGTTACAAAATTTTAGAAAGTAGTCGAATATTTAAAAAATACATTCTTTTAAGACTATCCATAGTAAAAAATTTCAGAAAATTTGAACTAAACTCCAGGAAATTTTTTTGAGTTTTAGTTCAAAGCTCCCGAAAATTTTTTGGAACTTCATAAATTTTAGTTCAAAATCCCAGAAAATATTTCTAGGACTTTATATTTGCACTCTCCCAGAAAAATTTCCTAGAAATTTGAACTAAAACACCTGGGATTTAGTTCAATGTCCAAGGAAAACAACCTGCGATTTTCCGTATTTTTAGTAAGTGCTGACTAGTTTTCTAAATTTTTTTAAGTGATGCATATTTCTCTTTTAGCGATTTATAAAGTGTCAATGGGGTTTAATTTTTACCACATTGGTAGTCTAAAAGTCAGCATTAGTCAAGGTCTATTTTGGTTGATTACATAGGTTGATTTGCAAAAATATACTACCAGAAGCAATGGTAGCCAAATGCCCTCACTGACAGATATTTAGCAAAAATGTCCTCATTAGTTTAATGAAATATTTTTCGGACCTAAATACCCCTATAAACCAATAAAAAGACGCGCCCCAGTCCCTCCCCTTCCTTTTCTCCATTCACGCGATCAAGAAAATCATAAAATCCCATTCTTTTTACAAATTGCTCTGTTATGAGAAGATTCAACGTAAGATTTCTTCAAGTTGCAAGGGTAAAGTTCTCTGCAACTATTGCCAAGAGTTTAAGTTCTGCTGCAAAGGGAAACTTACACTGAAAAATCTCTAAAGTATTGGCAATAGCCAACACTTTAAACTCTACTGCAATGGGAGGCTTGTAGAGACTTCTTGCCTATTGCCAAGACTTTAAGCCCTGTTGCCATGGTCTCTACAACTACAGAAAAAGTCTCTACAACTATTGCCAATAACCAACACTTTAAATTCCAGCGGAAGGGACAACTTGTACAAATAGTCTCTGCAAGTATTGACAATTGCCAGGACTTTAAACTCTAGTGGAAGGAGCAACTTGTACAAATAGTCTCTGCAAGTATTGGCAATCGCCAAGACTTTTACCTATATTGCAGTGCAAAACTTGCAGAGAAAGTCTCTGCAACTCTTGGCAATTGCTAAGACTTTAAGTTCTGGCAAGGGTACACTAAAAATCTCTAAGGGGTCGTTCGGTACGAGGGATTGGATTACTTATCCCGGGATTAAATTCGGGATTATATTTATCCCATGTTTGGTATTAGGTATTAGCTAATACTAAGACACATTTTATGCCTAAATTGTAGCATTATTAATCCCACATAGGAGGCGGGATTAACAATCCCGGGATTGTTAATCCCGGGATTGAACCGAACGACCCCTAAGAGTATTGGCAATTGCCAAAACTTATACCTGTAATGTAGTGAACAAGTTGGAGACAAAGTCTTTGCAACTCTTGGCAATAGCCAAGACTCTAAGTTTTGGTGGAAGCAACAACTTACACAGAACATCTCTGCAAGTATTGGCAATAGCCAAGACTTTAAACTCTACTGCAATAAGCAACTTGCAGAGAAAGTCTATGCAACTCTTGGCCATGGTCAAGATTTTAAGCTCTATGCAAAACATGAATATCTAATAGTCATAGGCAATAAAAACCTTCAAATCACTGGAATCAAGCAAACACAAGAAAAAAAATCCCAAATTTCCAGCACACAAAGAAGAAAGATGGAGGCCAGGAATAGGGAAAGAGAGAAGAAAACCTTTCAGCGTAAATTAAATAAGTTGGGGGCCACACAAAGAAGAAAGAATGAGGCCAGGAATGGGGAAAGAGAGAAGGAAACCTTTCAACGTGAATTAAACAAGTTGGGGGCAAAATAGTCCTTTCATAAGGGGGGTATGATGTGGAGGGCATTTACTTAAAATATTTGTAAGTGGGGGCAATTAAGTAAAACCATGTCTTATTGAGGGCACTGGGTGAAATATTTTGTATTACATAACTATATAAACTTACATTTCATTTTACACAAAAACAACAATATTATATTACTTTCAAATCATATCAATGTTTTTAAAAAAAGAAAAAAAGAAACACATCGAATATATATAAAAGGTAGGTACCTCCAACTGTCCCTCATAGTTACCCTTTCATTCTGCTGCCTCAGGCCACCAGCAGTAACCTTCCGCCGGCCGCTGGATTTTTTTCATATATATATTTTTAATATTTTAATGTCATTTGTATATACTTTGTATGCCTGATTTATCTCCAAGTATGTGCGTTCGACACATCCGACATACACGGTATGTACAATAGATGCATATTATACACTTTAGTATATGTAAAGTGTATATATTTTGTATATCAAGTGTATATATTAGACATATACCAAACATACAACGAGTATATACCTTCCACCTTCAATGACCACCAAAAAACCCATTATAACCACCATAGTTCCTCCATACCCACTAGAGAAACATTAAAAAAATTAGTTTTTTCTATACTGTGTAGCGAATATATCTGGCGTCAACTTGGATGCTAGAGTCATCCATTGGTAGAGGCATAACTTAGATTGAATGTAGTACGATGAATCTCACCCATCGGCAAAGGTAAGTTGTCTCGGTCACACTCGCCATCGACGATGATAGAGCAAGACGAATCGATGTCACGATCGGAACTGCTGCTCCATTGTCATCGAAGGTGTTGTGACGAAAAAGGGGCACTCTGCTTTGCAGCGACATCGACAGGGTTGGGGAGGGAAGGCGACGCGGTAGAAGAGGGTTGAGGAAGGAAAGCGGCTGGAAAAATAGTGCGGTGTGGAAGAGATAAAAGAGAAGAGAGAAGGAGAATTAGGATTTCAATAGCAATATTTTGTATTTTTGAAATATTTTGTAGCATTCTTTTAAATTATTGTTACATTTGGTAATATAAAAAAATTATCGCTATAGTTTTAAAATAAAATATCTAAAATGACACCTATCATAACATTTCCATAATTAAAAAACCCAATTGACTTAGGCCCATAAAAGTCCTCACTGAAGATGTGGGACTGATTTGTAGAAATATGCTACGGGAACAAATAGTTTGCCTTTTTGCCCGTGCTAACAGATGTTTTGCAAAAATACCCCCCGTTAAAGTTTAATGAAAAAAATCCGGACGGAAACACCCCTGCCAATTTTTAGGTCGGGGGCAAGACTTGCCTTTATATCTCTCCGCTTTCCATTTTTTTAGTCTTTATGGAGCTAAAGCTTGACTTTACTAAACTCAACACTTATCCTTTCAAGTGTTGGCAAAAGGCAATACTTGCCGCACTTGTTCGTAAGTCTTGGCAAAGGCCAAGACTTGCCTTTGACCCCACTCTATTTGCCAACACTTACCCTTAAAGTGTTGGCAAAAGACAACACGTGCTGCACTTGGTCGTAGGTCTTGGCCATTGCAAAAACTTGCCCCTTCCAGTCTTTTCCTGCATTCTCGCTATATAACTTGAAGTATTGGCAAAACAGTACTTGCTTTTGAAGTTTTAGCAATTGCCAAGGCTTACAAGATTTTTGCCTTGAAGTCTTGGCTCCGGGCGAAAAAGGGTTGCTAAAACATTGCTTAGCGCGGGCATTTTTACAAAATCACACCTTATGGAGGGCACTGTCGCACCCCACTTAAAGCAAAGTAAGTGGTTTTCGACTTGGGGTAACTTGTCTGGAATTAGAAGTTTTTGAGTCACTACCTAATAAATTATTCTAGGCGTATTAAGTCACCTATTAATTTCCAATTTTATTTAAAAAATAACTCCGGGTTGGTCTACTAATCAGAGATTCGGGTAAATGTTAATGTTAACTTAGAAGGAAGGGGTTATGCACCTTCTAAGTTCCATAAATGTGGTTCCCGGCCAATTGCTATATTGGGTTTAAACATGCAATTTTAAATAAAGGGATAAAAGTTAAATAAGATAAATAAATAAATAAGACAGAGTGCATAAGCAAATTAAAGTATATAATAGGAATAAATTCTAAAAGGACATTTCAAATCAGGTCCAATTCCACGATTTTAAACCTAAAGGAAGTCTAATCCTCGAAAGAAGGTTAAAAAAAACTCAATAAGTCTCTTATTCTGGACTACTTATGCAAAACTTTAGAATAATAAAAATACGGCAGATTTGAATCAAAAAATTTCACGCAGTGCCCTCCATAAGCACTGGTCTTACCAATTTGCCCCCACATTCAAATATTTTAAGTAAATGCCCTCCACATCATCCCTCACTATACAAAAGGACTATTTTGCCCCTGTCTAAACCCAATTCACATGGAACAATCTCCTTCTCTCTTTCCTCCTTCCTTTCCTTCTCTCATTCCTCCTTCATTTCCTTCTTTCTTTTTTGCGTCCTAGAGAGATTTAGGATATCTGTAAAAGTTTTATTTATTTTATTATTTTTCTTTAATTTGTGTTATAATGTAATTTTTATTTTGCCTAATTCTTATTTGTATTTATTTTTTTCTGTATTTTTTTTGTAATTATTATCTATACACTTATCTGTAAGTTTTTTCCATTTCGATTGATGATCGTTCAATTAAATTTGACGTTCCTGTGAATTATTTTTACTTCTTATGCTTGATTAAAATGATTTTAAGGTTCTTATTGACAATAGCAATTAGATATTATTGTTGCTCATTGCACAGAGCTTAAAGTCTTGGCTATTTCCATTAATGCAGAGACTTTCTCTGCAAGTAACCTCTATTGCACAGAGATTAAAGTCTTAACTATTGCCAAGACTTGAAGAGACTTTCTCTGCAAGTTGCCTATTGCATAGATGTTAAAGTCTTGGCTATTGCCAATACTTGCAGAGACTTTGTCTGCAGGTTGCCTATTGCACCAGATCGTAAAGTATTTGGCAAGTGCCAATACTTTCAGAGACTTCCCCTACAAGTTGTCTCCTTCCACCCGACCTTAAAGTGTTGGCTATTAGTTGCAGAGAATTTGGTAACATCACTTGGGTGGTGTTACCATTGATAAAAGAAGTTGGTTTCTTGATTTGTCTAGTGATAAGTTGACCCTTAATGACTATGTTCGTAACTTTCATTTAATCTTATTTTTATTTTTCTTGTGTTAGATTCCACTTTGATTTCCTAGTTAAGGCGCCCATTGAACCAGAGCTTGAACTCTTGGCAATTACCAAGACTTTTTGAGACTTTCTCGCAAATTACCCAATGCAACAAGGCTTGAAGTCTTGGCAATTGCCAAGAAGTCTATGCAAGGTGCCCATTGCACCAGAGCTTGAAGTCTTGGCAATAGCCAAGACTTGAAGAGACTTTCTCTGCAAATTACCCACTGCAACAGGGCTTGAAAATGTGGCAATTGCCAATAAGTCTGTGCAAGGTGCCCATTGCACCAGAGTTTGAACTCTTGGCAATAGCCAAGACTTGTAGAGACTTTCTCTGCAATTTGGCCACTACAACAGGGCTTGAAGTCTTAGCAATTGCCAGGAAGTCTTTGTAAGGTGCCCATTGCACCAGAGCTTAAACTCTTGGCAACAGTCAAGATTTGCAGAGATTTTTTTTTTGCGAGTTGGCCACTACAATAAAGCTTGAAGTCTTGGCAACTGCCAGGGAAGTCTGTGTAAGGTGCTATTGCACCAGAGCTTAAACTCTTTGCATAGCCAAGACTTGCAGGGACAAGTTGCCCATTGCAACAGGGCTTAAAGTTTTCGCAATTGCCAAAAAGTCTGTGCAAGGTGCCCATTGCCAAGAAGTTTGTGTAAGATACCCATTTTTATAGATTTTCTACAAGGTTATCCAAATGAATGTAAGAGAGTAGGAATTTGAAGGAATCTAACCATAAATCTTTGTTTCAATTGAGGAATCTGTAAAAGTTGTAGGTTTTTAGGGTTTAGAGATTGTTTGAATGGAGAAAAGGAAGGGGAGGATAGTGTGGGTCTTTTTATTAGTTATGAGGGGTATTTTCGTCTGGAATAAGTTTCATTAAACTAATGGAGGGCATTTTCGCTAAACCACTGTTATTCAGGGCATTTTGGCAAACCATTGCTTCCCGTGTCATATTTTTGCAATTCAACCGATTTGAATTGCAAGTTTTAAAATAATTTGCAAAAATATCCTGAAATAATCACTATATTTCACATGTGATCATAAATTACAAAGTTAAATTAAAACCACGAAATAGCCAATCTTATAGGTCAGTCCTAGGTTTATTATCCTATCGGATCAAAATCCGGCTTTCGTAAGGGACGATAGTTTCAGAATCCACTATCAAATATATAGCTCGGGTAATTTTCATCATTTCCGAGGGGCTTAATTTACGCTTATCCCCCATACCCTCTTTAAGTATTTAACTAAAGCGAATTCCTAATTTTTTAAACATCCCAAAGGTTTTGCTAACGTCCCAACTTAAAATCCCGGAGGCCATTGGGATAACTAATTTTAAAATAAAAACTATACCCCTAAATTTATTATGTGCCACAATCTAGACTCAAGCTAGGCGTTGCAAATAATAACGTTCATGCAAATTCAAACACACGTAAGATAATGTTAAGTAAAAAAGACAATTTTCAAAATGATAAGAGGCCTCCAAATTAAATAAGACTAAGCAAAGTGCAACAAGATTGCAAGTTAATTCACATCTACTGTTAACATTTTCCAGAACTTGAAATTTGCTAAAATAATATATTTTCAACACTGGTAACAATTTTAGCCACTTTCAAGAAAAATAAAATGTAGTGTTATGCTTCGAGAAATCAACATTTTCAGAAATAGCATACTTTTTAGTTTCAACTTTCAGTTATACACCTGCCATATTACCACTTAAAATTGCGCAAACAAACTACATTTCATATGGTATTGCAATTTTGGCCCTTTCAGAAAATATTTTTTAAAATCCTGTAATGATATTGAAGAAACTACAATTTGCGGAAAATAGACCATTTTACTTTTAGTCTTCAGATTTCGACTCTAGCAGAAGCAGACCATTTTTTTAAACTTATTTCGTTTAGCATTTGACATGCAATTAAAAGATAAGGACAAGAAGTGGCCCCTGTGTAGCCGAATATTCACTATACATAGCAGTAACTTATATGTAGTTGTATTTGTACCTGCAATGTTAGCACATAATACTTACAAAAGTTCAATACAAGTTACCTTCCAATGAATGAATAACTTTTGTCAATACGAACTTCAGGACAAGTCTTTAATGTGGCTCCCAGTAAAATAACAAAAAATAGAGTAGTATGTTAAAGGATAAAAGAAGTGTAGAGAGATAAGTGGTTAAGTGGTGAGAAGTGAGAATGAAGTGTCTAGATAAATAAAAAACTAGTGGTATTTATATTTGAAGATTAAAGTTAAGGTCCTGAATCTTTTACAAGGAAATAACTATAAAATATGTGGAATTAAAATAGTATATTAGTAAGAGAATGTATCTAGCTAGTATTCTAGCCATTGGGGAGGAAAGATGAATATTGAAAGAAAGGAAAAGATAATGAATTAAGGGTGTAACTTATTATGGAGTTAATAAAATATAATGTAATTGAAAGGATTTTGGTAAAACTTCAAATTTCAAACAATAAAAGGGTGGTTGGTTGTCAAATAGGGTAGAATAATAAGTTGATATTGTTTTACAAGAATCAAGAAAGGATTTTGATTGGTGATTTGAAAGAAAATAGATATTAAAGGAAAAATTGAGAATTTATGACAAAATGTGGGGAAAATAAAAGTAATCAAAGAAAACGGGGAAGGGGACGTTGGGGGAATTGCTGGTGATGGGGAATAAGAATCTTCTATTTGGGGTTTATGGTAAGAAGCTAGAAAAATTTTGGAAAGAAATAAATTTAAAAAAAAAAGGAAAATGGAAAGATAAAAAATACAACAATCCAAATTCAAACTTTTGAAAATTTGAAAAAGAGTGTATTGGCTCCAACATAAATTTTTGAAACTTTGATTTTGGAGGAAAGCTAGATTATGCAATTAGATTTGGATGATACTTAATTAAAATGTTTATAAATATAAATATATAGTACAAAAATAGGAAAAATTATAAATAATTATAAATAAAAATATTTAATCACAAATAAATATAGATGATCTCAAATAAGTAATTAACTATAAATAGCCACATATAATCATTAAATGATGTAATAATACATTAAATTGCACAAATAGCATACATATTTTAGAAAATAGCCTAAATGAATGCAATTACGTAATTATAATTAAAATTAAATAAATATTATATAAATAGGGGATTAATAATAGTATTACACACATAAATGCATGCTATCTAATGCAGTTTTGTTTGAAAAACTACTATTATCAATTTTAATTTGCAAAAAATGGAGGGACAAAATTGGGTGTCAACAGCTGCCCCTCTTTGCCCGGGGATGACTAAAGAGTCTTCGGACTAAGATAGTTGACGGAGTAGCCAATTTTATCACGACGGATGGAATGGAATATAGCTAGTGTGAAAGGGTTTATGACGCATGAGTAAGGATTTTAGGCATGATTTCAGGAATAGGGATCGGAATTTTATGGTGAGAAATGGGAAGGGTGCGATCTCTCCTCAAAACTTGTCCGAAAACCTCTCTCTGCCACTTGTCCTTTGGGCTTTGTATGGGATGTCTCATTTCGATCGTCATACCGAAAATATCTGCTTGTCTGTCATGTGAGTTGTAGTAGTGCTTGTATTCCCAAGATATTGCCTCCCTGAGAGGTACTGTCCTCTCGTCTCACGTGCATCCTAATTGTCTTGCTTTCAACTTTGTATGTATCTCCACTAACACAGGCTTGAGTTGTCTTTTTCATTGACGAGTATCCAAGTTGCTTTCTCAATATTGTCTTGTCTCATGCTTGTTCGATTGATGTCTCTTCCACATATGCAAACCATGTACTTTTCAAATGTTATGCCACCGACGCGGACCTTATACTTCGAATCTCTGAACTATGCCCACAAACGCGGACCCTACTCTGCTGCAAATTGTTGAACTATGCCCACAAATGCGAACCCTACCATGTTGTCATTGTTGTCATGTTCACCACCGCGCACCCTATATATCCGCTGACGCAGATTTTATGCTTGTTAAATGATGTCATGTCCACAGATGCGGACCCTATATATCCACCAATGCGGATCCTATGTTTGTCAAATGATGTCATGTCCACAGACGCGGACCCTACATATCTACCAACTTGGATTCTATGCTTCTCAAATTGATCTCATGAGCACAGACGCAGACCCTATATATCCATCGACATGGATTCTATGCTTCTCAAATAATTATCATGCCCACAGACGCGGATCTTATATATCCACCGACATGGATTCTATGCTTCTTTAACCCGATAAATATTGCTTTGCAAAAGTTGTTAGGTATACTTGGTACCTGTGTAAACCTACAATCAAAGAAAATTTGTGAGTTTTTTTTTGGAGGGGGGTTGACTTGCGCATTTATTGTACTGCACTATGCTGCTGCATCTTGTATAATTGTCTCCTTTGTAATGCCTCCCTTTTCAAATGTCGAACCTTAGTTGAGCTGTGAGCAATAGAGATAAGGAAAGGGGATATGCATGTATTTTGTGAAAATCATTTTTTAAAGAGTAATGCAAATTTTTTCTATTGAATCATAGACTGCGACGTGTTGTCTAGACATAATCTCCTCTATATCCATTTTCTGCTCCAAGATCATCCATTTTGAAATTTTGAGGGAAGCTCAAAATTTCTGCCCCAGTGTGTTGCTTGTATTTTCTTTGAATTTTTGAGGTCCCTCAAAAATTCTGCCCCAGTGTGTTGTGATGAATTTTATGAATTTTTTGAGGGAAACTCAAAAAATTCTGCTCCAGTGGCTAATAAAATTCTCTTATGATGTGACCGTGCCTTGAGTAGGCTACTTGCGTATCCCCTCTTGGGAATCAGGCCGCTACGTAGTTCAAATCCAATAAAGATGAATGTTGCTCGATTTGTAGTATCTCTTGATTGTATATAAGTAAAGTATCATGTCAATTTTGCCTCGATTCTATTTTAGGATCGACTGTCTTGCTATAACTTCCTTGGTAAATGCCTTTGTCATTCTATTGCTTGTTGTATTCATACTTCGCTATCCATGAGCGTCACTTGCTCGAGTATGCTTTTAGTCCGTTTGGAATTGTCTAATTCTGCTCCTTATGTATTTCTACTGTTTCGCCTTGAATTATAAGTCATCTTCCTCAATATGCTCTTGCTTCAATTGTCTGCTATAAGGTTTCCACTTGAAGTTCCTTAAATGTCTTTTTTTTGAATCATCATAGCCTGGCATGTTCTCGTCGTTTTTGATTGCTTCCTCACATCGCAGTCGCAGATTCAATGGAATTAAAATAATTTTGGCAGAAAATGAATAATGCATACTTAAAAATGAAAAATATGAAATGCTTTTATTATTGGACTTGAGAAATAGTCTTCGAAAGGAAACAATGATGCAACAAAGTGGAAAAATAAAGAAAGCAAAAGCTAATGACTCGGAGTCGTATTTTATTTAAGAAAACAACTATTGCCCCAGCTCTACTAAGGTTCTCGGCATGCTCGGAATGTGCTGCAGGTTCACTTGTTCAGCATAATTCCAATTTCAACTTTCTGGATATGTAGGGCCTCAGTATGCTTTTTGGGAACTGCATCATATTCTTCCATGAAAAGCTCCTTTAGACCGGCCAGCTCATCTTCCACAGCATGAACACCTTTGGCGAGTCCTTCTCCCTCGAGAGTTTACATGTAGCTTGAAAAGATGGATGCATGTTTTAGAGTTGGGATAAACTGCTCTAATGAATGATAACCTCTTGTATCCTTTGCAGTACTTTTTCCTTTGCAAACAAAGATGTATCCCATGCAAAACTTGTATTCATCAAATACTGTTTTTGCTTTTATGATTGTACCTTCCGAATCGCATTTTTCGCCGAAATCAATCATATTCGCCTTCTCATCTCCATGATTAAGTAGTGGATTATTGTGCACATTTGGCATCTTCAAATGAATGACCTTTTCATCTATTAGGTCTTGAATCTTATCTCTCAATGCAAAATATCTCTCTGTCTCATTCCCCAGTCCACCTGAGTGGTATGCACACGTTTTGATGTAATTAAAGTGTGCTGAAGGATTGTCTGGCACCTTTTGAGGTATTGGGACAATAAGCCCAGCAGCTTTCAATCTTTCGAACAATTGGGTGCGGGATTCAGCTAATGCAGTGTAGTTTCTTTTGGGTCTTTAGTTTATATCAGGGCGAGGCCTAGGAGGGTATGGTGATGCATTTCGGTAGTTGGGTTGAGTATTTTGCTGGTTTGATGGACGGATTGGTGTTGGGGTGTGGAATACAGGCCAAGTGGGTTGAGTGTTATAAATGGAATTTTCAGATGGTATGTGAGGGTAGGGATAGAATGGTGGAGGTGTTTGATAATAGTGGTTGAAAGCAGGGTCTTGAATGGTTGCAGCAAAAGAGACTTCATCTTTCTTCTTTTTGGAGAGGCTCACATTTCCAGACTGGATAGCCTTATTAGCAGCTTGTAGAGCAGCTAAGCTAATAATCTTTTCACTTTTTAACCATTCTTCTACATCATCTCCCATCAACACTACATCTGCAAACTTTTGGTTCTTCATGTGCAACAACTATTCATAATAGATATCCTCCTGTATGCGAATGAATATGTTAACTATTTCTTTCTCATTCATAGCGGGTTGCACCTTGGTAGCTTATGATCTCCACCTAGTAGCATATTCTCTGAACGTCTCTGTGGGTTTCTTTTTCAATTTTTCTAAATAGAAACGATCTGGTACCATTTCGGTACTGTACCTAAATGTTTCTACAAAGTCTGCTGCCATATCTTCCCAATCAAGCCATGTGCCTAGTTTCTGTTTAGAAAATCAACTTAAAGCATCTCCAGTCAAGCTTCGGTTGAATAGCTTTACTCGTACTTTCTCGTCTTCCCCTGCTCCAATCAACTCACAATATGTTCTCAGATGTGACATAGGATCTCCAGTGCCATTGAACAGGTCGAACTTTGGTATCTTATACCCATCAGGTAACTTCAAAATAGGATAGATACACAAATCTTCATAAGCTAGGCCCTTAATGGTTTTTTCCAACTCAAACTTTTTAAAGGCTGCCTCCAGCTTACGAACTTTCTCTTTTGTCCCATCATCATTGGCTTCATACTCCTCCCATTCATAGTTTTCATGGTCTTTAACAGGCGAAGTGAGTTGTTCGGTTTCAGCAGTGAACATGGGATTGTAAGGCTGTGGATATATGGTGTAGGTGTAGGGGTTAGTTCGCGTTTAGGTAAGTAGGATGTGCGGGAGGTGGTGCTTGATAAGTAGTTGGTGGTGCTTGAAAGATGGTGGGTTGGTGCAAGCAAAACTGTGGGTTAAGCTAACACGAAGAACGCGGAAGGACAACAATAAAATAAAGATAGAAGCAAGACAAATCTTGCTTCGATTCAAAAGAACAACGAGGAACTAGTCTCGGGCGATTAAATCGGAGGCAAAGAATCACCTATACTAAGCAACAATCCTCAAGAAAGACAAACACTTCTTGCAAATTGAAAGACCAAGAAGAAAATGTTCAAACGGCTCACACCGATTGACACAAGTTCTTTAAAATCCCACGTCGGGGTTCGGGCTCCTTCGAAGACACTCAATAGCAACTGCGATATCAATATTCATCCACAACTAACTTTTTCCACAATGAAATGTAAAGAGTATTTATAGGCTACGCTAGGGATAAAACAGTAAATTTTCACAGGTGACCAATAACAGCAAGCCACGCAGGGCTGAACTAATGTGTGCTCGGCAGCCTTGACTTCGGTGCTCGGTTGCTTGCTCGATCACACTTAGTGAGTATTCGGCAGCCTTGAATTCGATGCTCGGTTGCTTGCTCGAACACATTTGTCATTGGGCGCTCACTTGACTTCGAACACAATTTGTTGTGTTTGGCTCTGTGCAGCTCAGCGCCAAGAGTTGGTGTTCGGTCACTTTGTCCTCGGGCTCTAATGTGAAGATATAGCCCTCGGCTCTAGCACTTTTCCACTCTTCCTCCGAACATATGCTTCCTCCCGACCAAGCCAACTGAATGTGCATGTCATGTAGAAATTTGGCTTGGCTTCGTGCCATTGGCCTCGATTGACCAGTCATTGACTTCGGTAGATGGTCGAGCACTTGATCAGCACTTTGGGCTACATCATCCTCCCCTTCTTGAGAAGATTTCGTCCTCGAAATCGCTTCAGCATCTGTCCCCGGTACTTGGCCTACAACACAAGGAGTTAAGTCAGCAACATTGAAAGTGTTGGACACATTATACTCACCCGGGAGGTCGATCACATAAGCATTGTTGTTAATCTTGCTCAACACTTGAAATGGACCATCCCCTCGAGGTGCCAACTTTCCTTTCCTTTGGTTCGGGAATCGCTCTCTTCGAAAGTGAACCCAAATCCAATCTCCCTTCTTCAACTCCAACTGTTGACACCCAATTTTGTCCCGGATTTTAATTAAAAGTATAATAATTTTAAAATTAAGTTTAATTTTGAGGATTGCAAATAAATAGCTAATTTTAAAGGAAAATGGCCAAAATCGCAAGTCGTTCCTTCATTTGCAGCGTGTTATATAATTATTTGTTTAATTTAATAAAGGGCTAAATATGTTCTTAAATTGCAATTTAGAATTGTTTTTGCAAAGCCCATATAACACAAAACCCAACCCATTATTCACCTTCTCCACCCATATACAAAAACCCTACACACTATTATGATAGACGAGCCGCGGCACTCCCTCACACCCACAATACATCTCCTCCCCTCTATCTCCCTCGTCTCCTTCTTCTCCACACCCAAATACACGCGCACACACAGCCTCCACACCTACACACCATCTCCTCCCTCTCTAATTACATACGCCTATATCGCCGACCAAAATCCATACAATCGAACAGAAACAGAGGGGGTTGGGGAAATCGAGAGTGCAGCAGGGAGATCGGGGTATGGGGATTCAAAAACAGGAGTTGGGTAACCGCGGGGTGGCTAAATCACCGCTGGGACAGTGACTCCAGGGAACCCATCGATGTCATTTGATTATTTTCGTCATGTTCTGATCTGGTTTTGTTACAGGGATTGAAACAGGGGAAAAGGCGAAGGCAGCAACCATCGCCATCGGAGTAGCAGCGACGCCGCTGCTCCTTCGCCGAGGAGTCAGATTGGTGTCGCTCCTCTGATTTTCTTGTTGCGACTACTGTGAATTTCGGTTCTTGCCTCGTCGTGGATATCGCCTTTTGTTCTGAGTTCTCTTGGCTTGGTTTTGTTGCTACACCGTTCTGGTGAACCGGCGTTTTTCTGCTAAGGACTGGCTTCATTGTTCTTTCATAGTTAAATAAATGTTTCTGATGTTTTTGGTATTTTTGTAGTGATGGAGTAGATATCGATTGCTTTTTGACTCACTTATCCCGTTGAGTTGACTCGCCTTGGTGTACCTGTGATGACTCGCGGCATTTTGTTTGATTGTTATGATTTGTTTGGGATTGATTTATACTCTAACTTAATTTTCTGAGTACAGGGAACCGTTGACATATTTTGGATAATTCTTATCCAATCATAGGAGGTTGAGACTGATTTGAACGGATACTACACTGTTTGGGCCGATGAAAAAATACATATACACGTATTGAGGCCTACACAAGGAATTGACGGATTTTGAACATGATACTACACTTGATCCGTCCCGTTCCCGTGTCCCTAAAGCAAAAGGCGATGATGAATGCATTTTAATGCTAAGCAAGTTGAATAGAGTAGTGGATTTGGTGCTTTGGCACGGCAACACGGCCCGGGCTCCGTGTTTGCAACCGTACCAAATCCCGAGCCTCTATTCGACGCGCCATACAAACCTGAGCCTAAATTTTGCAAAACAACCCCCCGTTACTATTATTATTATTATTATTATTATTATTATTATTATTATTATTATTATTATTATTATTATTATTATATATTCTATTATTATTATTATTATTATTATTATTATTATTATTATTATTATATATTCTATCATTATTATTATAAATATTTTTTATTATATTATTATTATTATTATTTTATTATTGTTATTTTATTAATTATGACACTTTATTATTGAACTAATTTAGTTTAAATTCCCATTTTTATTGCGAGGTACATCTTGGCACGAGCAATTCGAGAACTTTTTTTTTTTTGGCTAACTTCCGTTGCATTGGAGTCGTTTGGATCGAATTCGGACCCGAGCATTCAGAAATAAGACCTATGAATTTTAGAAATCCAAGGCTCCCGCAAGTTGATCCTTTCTCGTGTTTTATCTTTAACTTCGCATTCCTTTCCTTAGACATTTATGTAAATAAAATGTATGAATTATTCTATTTGTCAATAATATTTGATTGCTTGGTATATTGCTTTACTTTATGTGCATTATCCTTTTATTTTTGAAGTCGTTATTTAATTTATTGCAAACTGGGGCAAATTAGCAAAATGCGTACAAATTAAAATAGTTTTCATAAACAAGTTTTATTTCAATTAATTATTTTAGATAAATTTTCTAGAAAAGCATATTTTGCAAATATTTTGGAAACCTGCCGGATTAACCGTATTTTACGGAATTTCGGAAGTGCCTTAAAAACCTTCTTCCGAGATTAATAAAACCTCTTACTTAGAATCTCTGAAAGACCGTCTTTTTTCTAAAATGGAGTTTTGCACGCATTTGTTAATTTGGTTCCCTGTTTTCCTTAAATTGGGTGGCGACTCCAAAAACTCCAAAAGAGTTAGCCCATCCTGTCGATATTCCGGAATTTATCCTTTTCGGGGGGTAATTTTTGGGGTTCAACAGCATGGCGACTCCGCTGGGGAGCAATAAAGGTTTTGACCATAAAGGTTTCCAATTATTTGCAACTAGCATGCTTAATTTATTTTGCTGTATTATATCTGTTTGTTTGTGTGCCACGAAAAGCATGTCACTACACTCTTATTTGCGCACATATAAACTGGCATTCCGTTCATACTTCCCCCACTCCTGGGAACCTCTTGCATTTTCACCCCAAATATCCGTGAGGTACGCTCATGCGTACCCGCACTTTCTTCCACTAAAGAACCCTGTGACGAGTTGGTACACCGGCGGTTGTCGTGGGAGTAATTCGACTGCGAGGCCGCTTGCCACTCACCTGTTAGCCTCAACCGTTAACCCACTCTTAGAAGGAGATTAGGTCATGCATGCATATAAACCTTAGTCTGGGGGAAAGTTCAGCAGATTTGGTCGGTTTGTATTGTGGAGATGGCTTGGTGTAGTGAGATCTAAGAGGCGAAGCCCCTGGTGTCTTTAAAAGGATCAGTGGGGTCCCTCTCGTGAATGGCTTTGCGTGTGTGCAGGCCTATGTTGATTATCCAGCTGCAACTTTGTAAGAATTGAAGTATGCTTGTCGCATACTAGGAGAGCGAAGCCCCTGTGTCTTTGAATGACCAGTGGGGCCCCTCCTTGAAGACCAGTGCGGTCTTGGCTACCTAGGAAACTGAGAGGCTTGATCAAAGCCGAGGACCAGTGAGGAGCCCTATGAACAAGGTCGGTGAGCCTTGCAAAACCTATGAAGCTGAGAGGCTTGTCTAAAGCCGAGGACCAGTGAGGTTTTATTTTGAAAGGCCAATTGGCGCCTTTCATGATTTGCAGTCTGGTATTGTGAAGGCAATTGGAAATTTCTCCCTGGATGTTGTAAATCAATTGGGAATCGTGCTTGGAGGAGTGTGGATGTTTGCAAAAGCTATGGAGGATTGTTTCGGGTTTTAGGCATTTGGGTTTAGAATTTTGTGCAGATGCTGTGGAGAGCATGAGCTGTGTTAAAATGTTAATTGCCTGCCTCGCTTTAGTTACCCAAAATGCGTTAAATACTAGATGTTGCTCGCTTATATGCAATCCTATGAATGACATGAAAACTATCTTAGTTACCCTTTGTGAGGTTTCTTTTGTTTTGTTTATATCCCGCAAATGTTGGATTTGTGAAGTGGCTGACCATCCACCATGCTAAGATTTCGAGATATGATTGATGGTAGACGATCTAGCTCATGAACGACGCAGTACCAGAAGCTAATGGCATTGCTTGAAAGAACTTGGCAATTGAACTTAGTAGCATTATTTTCAATTTTTATTCAGATTGAGGCCCTGAATTGCATTGTACTTTAAAGCTTACGTTAATCTGAATCAACTCATTTTGAATTTATGAAAGTTGAAATAAAATGCATCGCATTCTTATTATATTATTTACGCTTGCATTTGTTTCCATTTCAAAATTAGAATTGATAAACGTGCCAAAACTTTGCTTGTAACATATGGCAAAACAACTGAACAATTTAATCGACGCACTGAAGGTTATTGTCTGCGCTCTTTGGATACCGCAGTATCTGTTAGAACTTCAACTGGGGCAGCTTTATTTGTTGGTATATGGCGTTGAAGCAGTGATGCAGAACTACGCACGGTCTGATTCCCAAGGAGGGATACGTAGGCTCCCACATCGGGCTCGACCCTTTAGCATTTAAGTTTTCATTTTTTCCCCAAGAGGGACAACTGGGGCAATTTTTGCAAAGCGAGTTAGGGATGCGGAAGATTATAACTGGGGCAGAATTTTGCAAGAAGCGACGTTGAGTATTAAAGTTGAGTTGGCAAGAATTTTGAAATTGGTTAAGCAAACAGTGCAAAGTTCAAGGCAAAGGACGTTCAGTTTGTTTTAAAATATGTTACAAGTTTAAGTCAAGGCAAAATTTTCAAAATGCATCTTTGACTTCATTTGCATGCTTATTTCACTCGCCATATGGCATTAAAATATTTTATCTTGCCTATATTTTTCAAAGTCTATGCTATTTGAGTTCATGAGCCAAGTTTCTGAAAGCAATTTGCAAATCCAAGTCCAATGAAGACGAGGAACAACAGAAGCAGCAGGATCAGGACGAAGTTTGCACAAATCAGATGCTTCCCCTTTTCTCCCCAAAGCTAACAATTTTTCTTTGAGAGCAGGAACATGAAAGCTTGCAATGAGAGGATCATTTGCACTATGGATGAACAATTTATTGAACGAGCATCCAAAGTTGCCTTCAAGATGGCGTTGCATTGCCCTTTTCATGACTTAAAGCATTATGCTTTGTCATGAGTTATTGCCGAACAGGCGGCATTTCTACCCCTGTGACTTTTATTCTTAATAGGCGACAAAGCCGAGGCTTGTTTTGTGTTTTCAAAACAAAGCCGAATAGGGCATCGCTTTGTTTCAGGTGATAATCCGCACAAGGCCATCCTTGCCGAATTGTCTCGTCAATTGATTTATCAATGGCTATCGCACTGCTCTACATTTCCGCACTACTTTTCTTTGCACTTGCTTTAAATTATGTCGTCACACTTGCTTTAAAATTGATGCCTTTCTTTACATTTTTCAGGTTGACCACCAGGCGGGGCTTCTCTGTTGTTGGACTTTCACGCTTGTTGATTCGTCAAATCGCTTTTGCGTTGCTTTACATTTCACGCTAAATTGCTTTGCACTTGCTTCCGATTATGCCTTTGCACTTGCTTTATATTATGACTTGCTTTACTTTTAGTATAACAGGTCAGCCCTGAGACCCTCCTTGCTTTGTGCCGGACCGGATCACCAGCTGATTTGTAGATAATCAATTCCAAGACCCTCCTTGCTGCGTGCCCGACCGGCTTGCCAGTTGATTTGTCAAGATGTTCAAATTGCCTTGCACTTGCTTTCAATTATGCCTTTGCACTTGCTTTCAATTATGCCTTTGCACTTGCTTTATATTATGACTTGCTTTACTTTTAGTATAACAGGTCAGCCCTGAGACCCTCCTTGCTTTGTGCCGGACCGGATCACCAGCTGATTTGTAGACAATCAATTCCAAGACCCTCTTTGCTGCGTGCCTGACCGGCTTGCCAGTTGATTTGTCAAGATTGTTCAAATTGCTTTGCACTTGCTTTAAATTATGCCTTCGCATTTTCTTTGTATTACGTCTTGTTTTACTTTTCAGGTTAACAGATCAGCTTAGAGGTTCTCCGGGCGGAGTACTTTGTCAGTTGATCGAAGGAAGAACTTATCGATGATACCGCCACCCGCATTTACAATTTTTGTTATCACTTTATTTATTTCTTATTCCAATTAGTACAGTTTATTAGCAGTTGCACGCTTACCGTTTGTTGAGATTATTACAGGATTTTTGGCAGCACCGCAGCAGCGTTTGGAGCATAACATGGAGCTTTCTTAGCGACGAACCGGGTCGATCATCGGTATAAGCTAGACTCGTCAATGAAGACCTGAAGAATCGCACCCGCATAAGTCATCCGCCCTAGAGGTAAGTTTTTTGTTAACCCTGAGTCTGAGGTTTGAGATTAAAGACAAGATGGCTCGGTTATCGAGATGCAGTGGAAGCTATGTCCGTGTAAACTCCTCTTTATGGGTGTGTCGTCGACCACATCTTCATAACTTGGGTGATTACAAGCCTCTTTTCCCACGCTTGAGTAGTCGTTACTATCTCGTTTTTGATTTTCAAATCGCGTCGAACTACATATGGCCTGATTCTCTTTCAGCCCGAGATATGTAGGCAACTCGGAAACCGAAGTTCGGCCATGTCCATAAGCCTCGCATTTTGATCCCAGGAATCGAAGTCTTGGCTTTACCGTGACAAAATTAGGTTTCACGTCAACTTTCTTTACCCTGAAAACTCTTTCATCCTTTTCGGGTAAAGAGGGGCAGCTGTTGACACCCAATTTTGTCCCGGATTTTAATTAGAAGTATAATAATTTTAAAATTAAGTTTAATTTTGAGGATTGCAAATAAATAGCTAATTTTAAAGGAAAATGGCCAAAATCGCAAGTCGTTCCTTCATTTGCAGCGTGTTATATAATTATTTGTTTAATTTAATAAAGGGCTAAATATGTTCTTAAATTGCAATTTAGAATTGTTTTTGCAAAGCCCATATAACACAAAACCCAACCCATTATTCACCTTCTCCACCCATATACAAAAACCCTACACACTATTATGATAGACGAGCCGCGGCACTCCCTCACACCCACAATACATCTCCTCCCCTCTATCTCCCTCGTCTCCTTCTTCTCCACACCCAAATACACGCGCACACACAGCCTCCACACCTACACACCATCTCCTCCCTCTCTAATTACATACGCCTATATCGCCGACCAAAATCCATACAATCGAACAGAAACAGAGGGGGTTGGGGAAATCGAGAGTGCAGCAGGGAGATCGGGGTATGGGGATTCAAAAACAGGAGTTGGGTAACCGCGGGGTGGCTAAATCACCGCTGGGACAGTGACTCCAGGGAACCCATCGATGTCATTTGATTATTTTCGTCATGTTCTGATCTGGTTTTGTTACAGGGATTGAAACAGGGGAAAAGGCGAAGGCAGCAACCATCGCCATCGGAGTAGCAGCGACGCCGCTGCTCCTTCGCCGAGGAGTCAGATTGGTGTCGCTCCTCTGATTTTCTTGTTGCGACTACTGTGAATTTCGGTTCTTGCCTCGTCGTGGATATCGCCTTTTGTTCTGAGTTCTCTTGGCTTGGTTTTGTTGCTACACCGTTCTGGTGAACCGGCGTTTTTCTGCTAAGGACTGGCTTCATTGTTCTTTCATAGTTAAATAAATGTTTCTGATGTTTTTGGTATTTTTGCAGTGATGGAGTAGATATCGATTGCTTTTTGACTCACTTATCCCGTTGAGTTGACTCGCCTTGGTGTACCTGTGATGACTCGCGGCATTTTGTTTGATTGTTATGATTTGTTTGGGGTTGATTTATACTCTAACTTAATTTTCTGAGTACAGGGAACCGTTGACATATTTTGGATAATTCTTATCCAATCATAGGAGGTTGAGACTGATTTGAACGGATACTACACTGTTTGGGCCGATGAAAAAATACATATACACGTATTGAGGCCTACACAAGGAATTGACGGATTTTGAACATGATACTACACTTGATCCGTCCCGTTCCCGTGTCCCTAAAGCAAAAGGCGATGATGAATGCATTTTAATGCTAAGCAAGTTGAATAGAGTAGTGGATTTGGTGCTTTGGCACGGCAACACGGCCCGGGCTCCGTGTTTGCAACCGTACCAAATCCCGAGCCTCTATTCGACGCGCCATACAAACCTGAGCCTAAATTTTGCAAAACAACCCCCGTTACTATTATTATTACTATTATTATTATTATTATTATTATTATTATTATTATTATTATTATTATTATTATTATATATTCTATCATTATTATTATAATTATTTTTTATTATATTATTATTATTTTATTATTGTTATTTTATTAATTATGACACTTTATTATTGAACTAATTTAGTTTAAATTCCCATTTTTATTGCGAGGTACATCTTGGCACGAGCAATTCGAGAACGTTTTTTTTGGCTAACTTCCGTTGCATTGGAGTCGTTTGGATCGAATTCGGACCCGAGCATTCAGAAATAAGACCTATGAATTTTAGAAATCCAAGGCTCCCGCAAGTTGATCCTTTCTCGGGTTTTATCTTTAACTTCGCATTCCTTTCCTTAGACATTTATGTAAATAAAATGTATGAATTATTCTATTTGTCAATAATATTTGATTGCTTGGTATATTGCTTTACTTCATGTGCATTATCCTTTTATTTTTGAAGTCGTTATTTAATTTATTGCAAACTGGGGCAAATTAGCAAAATGCGTGCAAATTAAAATAGTTTTCATAAACAAGTTTTATTTCAATTAATTATTTTAGATAAATTTTCTATAAAAGCATATTTTGCAAATATTTTGGAAACCTGCCGGATTAACCGTATTTTACGGAATTTCGGAAGTGCCTTAAAAACCTTCTTCCGAGATTAATAAAACCTCTTACTTAGAATCTCTGAAAGACCGTCTTTTTCCTAAAATGGAGTTTTTGCACGCATTTGTTAATATGGTTCCCTGTTTTCCTTAAATTGGGTGGCGACTCCAAAAACTCCAAAAGAGTTAGCCCATCCTGTCGATATTCCGGAATTTATCCTTTTCGGGGGGTAATTTTTGGGGTTCAACACCAACTTCTTTCGCCCCTTGTTCTTTTTCAATGCCACTTTGGCATAAGCATCCTCAATATTCTTCTTTGTCTGGCATGCAACCCGAGCAAAGCTTTGGCTCGGCGAGTACCTTCAAAATCAATAACAATATCTCGAGGCTATAGGGTTAGATCAAGTGGAATCAAAGGATTAAAACCGTACACACACTCGAACGGGGTCATATTTATCATTCGATGCACCGTTCGATTGTATGCAAATTCCATCATGGGCAAACGATCAGCCCAATTTCCAACCTTGCCTTTGGTCATTGCACGAAGCAAAGATCCCAAGGTTCGGTTAACTACCTTGGTCTGTCCATCTGTCTGAGGATAGTGAGACGTCGAGAATAGAAGTTTGGTGCCGA
This sequence comes from Petunia x hybrida, assembly GCA_037355625.1. Lineage (NCBI taxonomy): Eukaryota > Viridiplantae > Streptophyta > Magnoliopsida > Solanales > Solanaceae > Petunia > Petunia x hybrida. The sequence continues at coordinate 657,895 of JBBBVM010000454.1, forward strand.
GGGCACCCCACAAACATTTCCAAAAATGACTCAAGAATTTCGAGTCTCGATCACTCACAATTGTACGTGGCACACCATGCAATTTCAACACATGAGCAATAAACAAAGAAGCAACATGTTCTGCACAATCGCATTTCTTGCAAGGAATAAAGTGAGCCATTTTAGAAAATCAATCCACGACAACGAAGATGCTATCATGTCCTCCCCCCGACCTCGGTAACCCCAACACAAAGTCCATGGATATATCAACCCAAGGTCGATCAGGCACCGGCAACGGGGTATACAAACCATGAGGGTTGGACTTCGATTTAGCTCTCTTGCAAATGAGACAAGCGTTGCAAAGCTTTTCCACATCTCGTCGCATTTTTGGCCAATGGAACTGCTCGGTTAAGATACCAAGAGTTTTTTCGACACTAAAGTGTCCCATCAAGCCTCCGGAGTGAGCTTCTCGAACTAAGAGCTCTCTCCAAGATGACACTGGCACACAAACCCTCCCATTCTTGAAAAGGTAGCCATCGTGCTACTGATATTTCTCAACCCTTCGGCCACTCAAGATTGCGTCACGAACGCATTTTAACTTTGGATCATCCTCGTACATCGACTTGATGCTTTCGAATCCCATGAGTCTCGAGGCGAGAGTGGTCGCTAAAGCAAATTTTCTTGATAGCGCATCGGCCACAGCATTGTCTTTTCCCTTCTTGTAATGAATTACATAGGGAAAACATTCAACGAATTCAACCCATTTGGCATGCCTTCGGTTCAATTTCTCCTGACCTCGAAGATGTTTCAAAGATTCATGATCACTTTTAATCACAAACTCTCGAGGCCATAGATAATGTTGCCAATGGGCGAGTGCTCGAACGAGGGCATACAACTCCTTGTCATACATTGAATAATTCAAGGTTGCACCGTTAAGCTTTTCGCTGAAGTAAGCGATCGGCTTCGATTCTTGCATAAGCACTCCTCCAATCCCAACTCCGGATGCATCACACTCGACTTCGAATGCTTTGCCGAAGTTAGGGAGTTGCAACAACGGGGCAGAGCAAAGCCTCCGTTTCAACTCTTAGAAAGCCCTCTCTTGGGGCTCTCCCCACACAAATGGATGGTCTTTCTTTACCAACTCGGTCAAAGGAGCTGCCACGGTGCTAAAGTCACGAACAAACCTTCGGTAAAAGCTAGCTAAGCCATGGAAGCTACGAACTTGTGATACCGAGGTTGGAGTTGGCCAATCTTTGATGGCATTGACTTTTAACTCATCGACTTCAACACCATTAGCGAATCCTAGAAAGACTACACGCTCGACACAAAAGGCACATTTCTTGAAATTAGCATATAACTTCTCTTCTCAGAGCTTATCAAGCACTAGCCTTAGGTGTTAGACATGTTCATCTACAGATTTACTATAAATAAGGATGTCATCGAAGTAAACGACAACAAACTTATTTATGAACGGTTTGAGCACATGGTTCATCAGTCGCATGAATGTGCTCGGTGCATTGGATAGGCCAAAAGGCATCGCCAACCATTCATAGAGACCGAACTTGGTCTTGAATGCGGTTTTCCACTCGTCTCCGGGTTTCATTCGGGTTTGGTGGTAACCGGACCTGAGGTCTATCTTCAAAAAGCATGAAGAACCACTTAACTCATCTAGCATGTCATCTAATCGAGGGATAGGATGACGATACTTTACCGTTATTTTGTTGACTGCTCGGCAATCAGCGCACATTCGCCAAGTTCCATCTTTCTTCGGGACAAGGATAACAGGAACGGCGCAAGGACTCAAGCTCTCTCGAACGAGGCCCTTGTTCAGCAACTCATCAACCTGCTTTGGAGCTCTTTGGTGTCTTCGGGATTACACCGGTATGCAGGTTTGTTGGGGATTTGAGACCCCGGTACGAAGTAAATTTGGTGCTCGATTCCTCTCAACGGAGGCAATCCACCTGGCATTTCTTCGGGAAACATGTCTCCGAAGTCCTGCAAAACACTTTGTACAGCACTAGGCAAAGGGTTATCGTTAGAAAAATCATCATTAGAGTTTAGAAAGATACCCTTATGCACGAGGCAAATCATCAACTGATCGTTGTCGTTGCCTCGTAGATACTCACCCGGTTGCATGATTGCACATATATTTCTTACTTCGGGCGGTGAGTCTTTGTCTTCGGCCACAATTTTTGTTCCCATCGGAAGCTTAGCTTTGACCGCTTCTTTCAATTCTTTCATTCTTTTATAGTCCTTGCTGACTTGTTTGGGAGACAAGGGTTTGAGTATGAAACTCTTCCCTTCGAGCTTAGCAGTGTAAGTGTTGGATCTACCATTGTGAATAACCGAACGATGATACTGCCATGGTCGACCCAGTAGCATATGACAAGCTTGCATCGACACCACATCGAACATCATCTCATCTTGATATTCTCCCACTCTAAACTTGATCCACACTTGTTTGACAACCCTCAATTCTCCACACTCATTCAGCCATTGTAATCTGTAAGGATAGGGATGTTTCAAAGTAGGTAGTCCCAATTGTGAAACCAAGGTTTGGCTCACCACATTCGCACAACTACCTGAATCAATGATCATCGAACACACTTTCCCCCTCACTCGACATCGGGCATGGAAAAGGTTTTATCTTTGGTTGTCCTCTTCTTCAAGAGTCATGCAGCTCAAATTCCTTTGAACTATAAGAAACATTTCCGGATGCTCAGCTTCGGCAGCTTCACTACCATCATCATCTTCAGCTCGGTCAATCTCCTCGAAATTTTCCTCCTCGGTGTCACTCGCTTGCTCACAAATATCTCCATTGTCGAGCACAAGCATAACTTTGCGAGTTGGACACTCCTTTGCCATGTGATCATAACCTTTGCATTTATGACACTGAATATTTGAAGCACTAGAAGAGCTAAGTTGAACTTTACCTCCCATTTTCCTTGGTTGGTTAACGGTCATACCCCTCTCGAAGGGTTTCTTCGAGTCTTGAACAGTGTCAGCACTTGTTGGATTTGGACTCTTCCATTCTTTACCTTGGTTCAAAGGAGCCGAGGTAGTAACTGCTCAGTACCGATTTGCTTTATCGTCCTTGACCCATTTCTCCGCTTCGGTAGCAGCTTCGAACACAACTTCCAATGAGTGATACACGTGTAGCCTCAATTGAGATGACACATCCCGAGATAATCTATTCTTGAACTGAATAGTGGCTTGCTCTTCATCTTCTTCCAGATCAAGGTTCAATTGAATTCTCACGAATTCATCATGGTACTCTTGAACTGACTTGGACCCTTGCTTTAACTCATAGAGCTTTTGAAATTGAGTTTGCTGATACTTGGCACTCAAATACTTAGCATCCATTGCTCTCTTCAACTGTGCCCAGGTAGTGACTTCGGGATAGACATTCCTTCGTCTTAGCCTCTTGTCAGCCTCCCACCACGTCGATGCATATGCTTCGAACGAAGAAATAGCATGTGCAGCTTTTCTCTCTTCTGTCATCTCATTGGTTTCGAAGATTCGTTCCATTTTAAGCTTCCATTCAAGATATTCGTCCGGATCACTAGTTCCTCTGAAGGGTGAAATAATGATCTTAACACTGTTCAAGTTTTAATCTCGAGCACCTCGAATCTGTTCGGGATACTCATCATAGTAATCATCAGCCTCACGCTCATTATTTCGATCAATATTTGTGCCTTGGCCTTAACCTCGAAAATTTCCACGACCTCGTTGAACTTGCCTTCGTTGAACGAACGGCTGTTCATATTCAGGTTCGGCATCAGGAAATTCTCCCTCATCGACCCCTTCATCAATGACCTCAGCTTCTCTTCGGGCCATTGGAAGTGGTACTCTTTCACTTCGGGGAATGCCCAAGTATTGATACCCAGTTTGGGGATTGCCCAAAACTTCCTTTCGAATTGCCTCGCTCTTCAACTGGTATTGTTGAACAAACTCAGAAAATAGCTCAGGTTTCATCGGAGTGGAGTGGCTAGTTCCAGCGCCGGAGCCAGGTATGGCCACGGACACACTTCCTTGCTCAAGTTGAGCTACTCGAGCACTCACTCCTCTTACTTCGGCACTGATGCCTTGTATCGCAGCCATGATATCAGCTAACGACACCTCGGGCGCCTCAATTCCTTTGCCTTTGCCTCCATTCCCAGCCATGGTACCTGCACGAATCAAAGACCAAATAAAATGTTAAGGTTAGAAATCACCTCACACACTCCCTCACCTTTGATGGGTGGAACTCGGGTCCACTCAATTTATGGGTTCGGTTTTTGGTCACTCAAGAACTTGTAGCCAATGGCTTCCTCGGTTAATCAGCTCTTCTCAGTTCCCTCGAATTTGACAAGGTACACTATCACCTTCGGGATGAGTGAATTGATATGACTCGATGGAACGGACGCTATTTACTCTGCGCTTCGGAAGTCAAAGAATTTTCTACGAAATTTGGACTTCGGTCACCTCACGCACGAGTTCTTATAAGCTTAAATGAGTTAGTACGACCTCGAGTAGGAAGAATTACTCCAGAGATCCACTAACTAGATGTATCGAACACAAGAAAAGCGAAAACCTAGGAGAATCTACCCTTCGATTCCTCTTCGGAATTGTTTTTCGAACACTCCAACTCTTGCTCGTACAAGAGTGGTCCCTCCTTGGTACGGATAGGGTTTTACCTTATCCAATTCCCTTTTCTAGCCGACAAAATTTTTACCTGGGGTTTTGATCTTTACAATTTACCCCTTTCTTCCTCAATGGAACAGTGAAGTTTTTACTCCGGCGTACGGATAAGATTACTTCGTTCACTGACCACGAATGTTAACAGACTTTGCGTTGCCCATTCAACTCCAGTATCAACATCAATGGAGGAAATCAGTTCAATATTCTTTTGAGCAAAGAACAAACTCAACATCGTCCGTACACTGTTACAACGTAACAAGTTTCCGGCGTATGGACAAGGCTCAAATCATAGAACTTTGAAATTTTAAGCTCAAAACATACCCAAAAACACTCAAGAACCACCAGTCTTCATCGGTAACAACCAAGACACGCTGGGGTTCGAATGCAGTCACCACTAAGTCCAAAATAGTCCAAAAATTCGTCAAGAAACCCTAGTCACAAATGATGTACGTCGGGTACTCAAATTGATCCTTGGGAAGTTGTGAATACGAATCAATGGTTGTTTGATTCAAACAACCAACAATCAACCAAAATTTTTGAATTTTTCTTTACTACTTTGTTTTTTTTTTGTAAAAAAAATACCACAGCAACAACAATCAACAACAAGGAAGAAAGCTGAAACTGGAGACACAAAGCACGAGATAAATTCGAACATAATTTGAGGTTGTAAGAACAAACTCAAACCTTGCTCTGATACCAAGATGGTGCAAGCAAAACCGTGGGTTAAGCTAACACGAAGAACGCGGAAGGACAATAATAAAATAAAGATAGAAGCAAGACAAATCTTGCTTCGATTCAAAAGAACGACGAGGAACTAGTCTCGGGCTCGATTAAATCGGAGGCAAAGAATCGTCTATACTAAGCAACAATCCTCAAGAAAGACAAACGCTTCTTGCAAATTGAATGACCAAGAAGAAAATGTTCAAACGACTCACACCGATTGACACAAGTTCTTTAAAATCCCACGTCGGGGTTTGGGCTCCATCAGAGATACTCAATAGCAACTGCTATATCAATATTCATCCACAACTAACTTTTTCCACAATGAAATGTAAAGATTATTGATAGGCTACACTAGGGATAAAACAGTAAATGGTCACAGGTGACCAATAACAGCAAGCCACGCAAGGCTGAACTAATGTGTGCTCGGCAGCCTTGACTTCGGTGCTCGGTTTCTTGCTCGATCACACTTAGTGAGTGTTCGGCAGCCTTGAATTCGATGCTCGGTTACTTGCTCAAACACATTTGTCATCGGGCGCTCACTTGACTTCGAACACAATTTGTTGTGTTCAGCTCTGTGCAGCTCAGCGCCAAGAGTTGGTGTTCGGTCACTTTGTCCTCGGGCTCTAATGTGAAGATATAGCCCTCGGCTCTAGCACTTTGCCACACTTCTTCCGAACACATGCTTCCTCCCGACCAAGCCAACTGAATGTGCATGTCATGTAGCAATTTGGCTTGGCTTCGTGTCATTGGCCTTGGTTGACCAGTCATTGACTTCGGTGGATGGTCGAGCACTTGATCAGCACTTTGGGCTACATCATGGGTAGAATTGCTTGGTAAGTAGCAGTTGGTGTTGTTTGAAAGATAGCGGGTGGTGCTGTCTGGTAAGTAGTTGGTGGTGCTGCTTGGTATGTGGCTGGTAGTACTGTTTGGTAAACAATAGGGGGATCGGTTGGGTATATAGGGTCCTTTCCATTAGGGAGGGCTGACCCACTTGGATCGACTGATTCTCCTGAATGCGGAGTTAACCACGGGTAAACTGGCCATTGTCAATTTCTCTTCAAGTTCTTTAATTCTTTGCTCTAAGGTAGCAACATGTTCATCATAACCAAGCAGGGCAAGTTTGCGGGGTGTCCCATTATTCCCAATGTTATCGTCATTAAGAGCAGCATTATTCAACTCAAACATAATATTTCTTCTTCCTCTTCTTCTAGTTTGCGGGGGGGTTGTAATTGGGCCTTTTGCTCTCGTCCGGTACTGATGCTCAGCCAGAGTGCACAAGTCAGCCTCGGAAGTGAGAGTAAAACTAACACATGAAACAACAAGTCACTGTTGAGATAATAATTTTCATATGCAAAACAAATCATGTTTTATAATGCAAGGAACCTCTTTTGTAGGGGAGGTAGGCCTAATAAGATCAATACACATAATATGCATGATAGGCGTCATATGATGACGCTTTTGGACGAAGTTGGCTAATGGACTTTAACATGCCAAGGATGTTAAGCCTTTCTAATTTTGATTATGGTATTTAAAATTGAACGTGTATTTTGCGTCATCCCACTTGTTCTCATAACCCAAAAAATGAATGGAAAATAATTTTATTAAATAAATGTAGAAATAATACATTTTCTCTTTTAGGTAAATAAGAATAAATAAGTGATTTTGTTACATTAAAAGTAGAAGGAATTAATTTAAAGTCTATGATTTTGTTTAGTAGAAAAATTAATTTCGTTCATGACCCAAAAAATAATTTTATGAAATAATTGGTTTTGTAATATAAATGTAGAAATAACAATTTTAGGTAAATAGAAATAAATAATTGACTTCGTTACATAAAAGTAGAAAAAATTAACTTAAAGTCTTAAGTCTTCGTGACTTGTGATAACCTCCAACCAAAATAAGCAATTAGATGGTCCCCCTTTCGAGAACAAATGGTCTACATTAGACACGTTCAACTTTAAACAAGTGCACACGTAACATATTCAAACGTTTACCCGTTTGGTTCATTCAAATATGGTGAACTAGTAGACTTAGACACGAGCTGAAGTCAAATTTTCCCTAAATATGACATGATGTATAATTTCTAAACGGAGTGTAACTAAGAGTTGGGTAATCTAGACAAGGACATGGTCCCCCACGCGGACAATCAAGGATTGGGAACGTTTAGAATTGTTGGTTGTACCATGGACCAACTAGATTCTAACCGTTCCTCCTAAAGGGTTTTTTGAGAGTGAAACGACCGTGAGATCCACGTAATCGTTTGTGTGTGTGCAAGTGTCAATTTTTTAGGAGTGGAGGAGTATGAACGGAATGCAACAAATAATTCAATGATAAACTAAATATCATGTTATCAAAAATTACAGAGCACAAAATATTACAACCTGCAAATAGAAAAAAGTTAGTATTGAATACAAAATAATCAAAGCAAGAATAAACCCAATATAAAAAAATCGTAATGGTTAGAACATTTAATCCCTAGCGGAGTCGCCATTCTGTCGCTCCCCACTTAAAGCAAAGTAAGTGGTTTTCGATTTGGGGTAACTCATTTGGAGTTAGAAGTTTTGGAGTCGCCACCTAATAAATTATTCTAGGCGTATTAGGTCACCTATTAATTTCCAATTTCATTTAAAAAATAACTCCGGATTGGTCTACTAATCAGAGATTTCGGTAAGTGTTCAAGTTAACTTAGAAGAAAAGGGTTAGGCACCTCCTAAGTTCCACAAATATAGTTCCCGGCCGATTTCTATATTGGGTTTAAACATGCAATTTTAAATAAAGGGATAAAAGTTAAATAAGATAAATAAATAAGACATAGTGCATAAGCAAATTAAAGTATATAATAGGAATAAATTCTAAAAGGACATTTCAAATCAGGTCCGATTCCGCGATTTTAAACCTAAAGGAAGTCTAATCCTCGAAAGAAGGTTAAGAAAACTCAATAAGTCTCTTATTCTGGACTACTTATGCAAAACTTTAGAATTATAAAAATAGGGCAGATTTGAATTGCAAGTTTTAAAATAATTTGCGAAAATAATCTAAAATAATAACTATATTGCACATGTGATCATAAATTACAAAGTTAAATTAAAACCACGAAATAGCCAATCTTATAGGTCAATCCTAGGTTTATTATCCTATCGGATCAAAACCCGGCCTTTGTAAGGGGCGATAGTTTCAAAATCCACTATCAAATATATAGCTCGGATAATTTCCATCATTTTCGAGGGGCTTAATTTACCCTTAACCCCCATACCATCTTTAAATATTTAACTAAAGCGAATTCGTAATGTTTTAAACGTCCTAAAGGCTTTGCTAATGTTTCAACTTAAAATTCCGGAGGCCATTGGGACAACTAATTTTAAAATAAAAACTATACCCCTAAATTTGTTATGTGCAACAATCTAGACTCAAGCTAGGTATTGCAAATAATAATGTTCATGTTTATTCAAACACACATAAGACAATGTTAAGTGAAAAGACAATTTTCAAAATGATAAGAGGCCTCCAAATTAAATAAGACTAAGCAAAGTGAAACAAGATTGCAAGTTAATTCACATCTACTGTTAACATTTTCTAGAACTTGACATTTGCTAAAGTAATATATTTTCAACACTGGTAACAGTTTTAGCCACTTTCAAGAAAAATAAACTGTAGTATTAAGCTTCGAGAAATCAACATTTTCAGAAATAGCATACTTTTTAATTTCAACTTTCAGTTATACACCTGCCATATTACCACTTAAAATTGCACAAACAAACTATTTTTCAAATAGTATTGCAATTTTGGCCCTTTCAGAAAATATTTTTTAGAAAACCTGTAACGATATTCAAGAAACTATAATTTGCAGAAAATAGACCATTTTACTTTTAGCCTTCAGATTTCGACTCTAGCAGAAGCAGACCACTTTTTTAAACTTATTTCATTTAGCATTTGACATGCAGGTAAAAGATAAGGACAAGAAGTGGCCTCTGTGTAGCCGAATATTCACTGTACATAGCAGTAACTTATATGTAGTTGTAGTTGTACCTGCAACATTAGCACATAATACTAACAAAAGTTCAATACAAGTTATCTTTCAATGAATGAATAACTTTTGTCAATACGAACTTCAGGACAAGTCTTTAATGTGGCTCCCAGTAAAATAACAAAAAATAGAGTAGTGTGTTAAAGGATAAAAGAAGTGTAGAGAGATAAGTGGTTAAGTGGTGAGAAGTGAGAATGAAGTGTCTAGATAAATGAAAAACTAGTGGTGTTTATAGTTGAAGATTAAAGTTAGGGAAAAATTCATAACTAGCCACATACATAACATAGACTTACAAATCTGTAGACACATTTAAGATACACAAGAAGTCTAACCAAATATATTGAAGAAATAGGTTCATGTTCAACCAAAAACCTAAAAAAGATGCGGAAAACTAGGACAGAAAAACGTTTTGAAATTCCTAAAATTATGGAATCCCACTAGTCACGTAGGCAGCAATCTGTTGCAACTATATATCCACAGTAAAGCAGTTTTTTTAGGTTGTTAAGTCGTAAAGATATTCAGCAAACACAAATCAAATTACATCTTCTCATTTTCTATACAAAAAAAAAAAATAGATCAGAAGCCATCTTAGTAATTATTATTAAACAGTGTTAACGTTAATATCATCGGAATATGTCAGCAGTTAAGGTTTTACTTCAATATGGAGGGGAGTGGGTTGATGGATACATATTTGTAAACTTCAAGGCTGATGGTATTCTACTCCAACAAGATTGTTCGTTTACAACGTTCATGACGGCACTTGTTTCTCAACTAGCAATCAATACATATAAGTACACAGTTAAGGTGCAGTATCAAATTGAAGAAAATTTCCAACCTATCTCACTAAAAAATGATATGAGTGTTTAACTTTATATTGAGCAGAAAAAAATACCAAAATGAGTGAATACCCATTGTGCATCACGTTAAAGGAGAAAATACAGGAATTAGATTCAAGCTCACAAGCTATGGTTTCAAGTATGAATACTATGCAGGTTGCAGTTATGAACCATGATATCAACATACCTGAAGTAGTCGAGAATATACTCTCCAGAAACACAGAAGAAATTAATGGTGTAAACATTGCAGATATTGGTGTTATTGAAAATCCAGAACATGAGTACATCGAAGAACATCAGGTCTACAAAGAAAAGGGAACATTGCAAAGTGTTGTGAAAAACTACACTCTCAAAGAAAAGTTTGAAACTAAAGTTGATAGGTCTTCAACTAAAAGGTACTGTTTTGCAATAAATGTGTATTTGTTTTAAATGCATATTTGATGAATATTTATAGTATATTAACTAATAATCAAATTTATTACACTAGTAAGTTCTCAGTTATATGTGCTAACAGTCCATGTAGTTGGATGCTACGCGCATCAAGCTTAAATGGCTCAAGGGTGTTTATGATTAGAAAGTTCAACAATATACACACATGTCCATTAGAAGAAAGATTGAATTCACATAGATGTGTGAGTTCAGGTGTTATTGGAAATATACTGAAGGACAGGTTATCCGATCCAAAAACAGTATACACACCAAAAGATATCATCAGGGAGTTGAAGAAAACATACGGATTAACACTCAATTACATGAGAGCTTGGAGATGTAAAGAAAAAGCAATTGAATTATTGAGGGGCGATCCAAGTCAAGCATACGGAAAAATTCCAAGTTATCTGTATGTTTTGAACAAGGCTAACCCAGGATCAATTACAAACTTAAAGAAAACTGAGGACAATTCTTTTCTGTATGTTTTTGTTGCACTCAAAGCATTTATACATGGTTGGAAACACTGCAGACCTGTAATGGTTGTAGATGGCGGCCCTTTTGAGTGGTGTATATGGAGGCACCATGTTGATTGCATGCACATTAGATGGTTCAGGTCAGGACATTATCAATATATGCTGTTTATATTCAATTGATATGTCTGTAATATTAGTACTATATAACTGCAACTAAATTTTATTTCATAGAACTAGTATTTGAAAAATATGAATATAGATTGCATATTTGAATAACAATAGTCTTTTTACAATTGTTTATAATAAAATAGAATGATGAAAACTATGCAGTAATAGACAATTAAAGAAACTTTATTATATGTGTAGGGCACATACTACCACTAGCATATGCAGTTGTTGACTCTGAAAACGATGCATCGTGGGCATGGTTTTTTGAATGTTTAAGAGAAGCATATGGGGTAAAGGACGGAATGTGTATTGTATCTGACAGGCACGACAGTATTGCAAAGGCAGTAAAATCTGTTTATCCAGAGGTACCTCACTGTGTATGCATATTCCACTTGTGGAATAACATAAAGGTGAAATTCAAAAAAAGTCAAAACAAACTTAAAGATGCATTTTTTAGCCTTGTATTGGCCTACACTGTTGAAGAATTTGATAATGCAATGGGCAATCTTGAAGCAATTGATAGTAGAGTGAAGGAGTACTTATTCAACATTGGTTATGAAAGATGGTCTGTAGCTCATGGAAAGAGCAAGCGTACATTCTTCATGACATCTAATGTGGCAGAGTCAGTAAACGCAGCAAATATGCATGCAAGAAAACTCCCTATTCTGGCACTAATGGAATATATGACAGATATGTTCCAATTGTGGACTGCAAAAAATAGACAATTTGCAATGGACACATTCACACCGCTTGGTGAAAAATTCCAGAAAATCCTCAATGAAAATATTATTGCTTCCAAAAAATGGAGTGTAAGTTTTATATTTAAAATTTTACTTTGCGTATAGTTCCTGCATTCTGACAGTTAACGGACAGTACAAACAGCTTGGTACAATGTTAAATAACAGCACACTACAGTTAAATTGACATTTGTATGAGTACTTTATGTTTTACTTAAGACATATTTTAATTTTAAATTTTAAGTTGTGTGCAGATTATACCATCAACAGATCTTTTGTACAAAGTAGTTCATGGGCCATTGAAACATATTGTTGATCTGCAAGAAAAAAGATGCACATGTGGTAGGTTTCAACTGGATGAAATTGCTTGCCAACACACAATTGCAGTTTTGGATCATATGCACATTAAACCAGATGAATATTGTGCCAACTACTACAAAAAAGTAACAATTTTGAAGACATATGAAATCCCAGTATATCCCATTCAAGATGAAAGTGCCTGGAATGTGCCAACTGAAATAGCAAATGAAGTTGTGTTGGCGCCACACAGTAGGAAACCGCTCGGCAGACCCAAAACTTCACGAATCAAATCAGCTTGGGAGAGGTCATTGAAAAGAGTTCGTATAGCTTGTAGCCGTTGTGGTCAACAAGGACACAACCACAAAACATGTAGGAATGCTCCAATAATAATGTAGAGTTCTGTGATGCTTTATACCTGTTGGCACTAGAAACTTTGTTACTTTAGATTCATTAGTTTGTTAATATTTGTTGAAGATCATAGTAGGTTAGACTACTGTGATGCTTACTACCTGTTGTGACAAGAAACTTTGTTAGTTTAGATACATTAGTTTTGTAATGGTTGTGGAAGATCTGTGTTCATGGTAAATCTTAAACTTGTACTTTGGTTTTACAAGCTTATTTTGCAGCAAACAGTATTTGAAATATGCTGTAACCATGAATAAGAATACAATATAGTGAATAAGTTTGGCAAGAAAAATTGCCAATTTGTTTATAAGAAATATGTTATAAATTCTGTTTACTAAAATTGATATTGTATGCACGTAATATTCAGCAGATATAAGGTAATAACGTTATGAATAACTCTGCCGCATTTCCCTTAACAAATAGTAAAATGCGAAATCATCAAGCAATGGTTAAAAAGTTACGTGTAGAAATATATAGGTGAAAATGGGATATCATATAAATATTATATGAATATAGTAATACACAGTGGATATGCATTGGTATATGTAACTAGTGTAACAGAGGAAACAATAGCATTTTAACTGAAAAAATGTGACTTTTTTTATATGAAAATTATTCATTAAGAGCTCATTCATAACTGTATGTTGCAACATCCAGGTGGATACTAGCAAATGTTATTTAAATTAATTTTCAACTAAATTTATTCACAAAAAGTGAAAATTGTATATTTCAATTATAAATGGTAATGATATAGTGAATACATGCATACGTTCAGTCAGCTTAAAGTTACATAATAGTATACTAATGGTGATAAAATATCTATATATACTGCATATGTTGAGTGTGAATATTACAAAATAATTGATATGTATATTAGATGAATAATTGTTGTATATAATCTGTATATTTCGAATATGCAAATTATATACATATGTAGTGCGTAGTTATTGAATATTTGTTTCTACATAAACTGCATATTTAGGGTATAAAAAATAAATACATGCTGAAAAATGAATACATATTGCATACTAATAAATACACATTCCAATCAAGGCATGAGAGGGGTAAATAACAGTTTACTAAAGCATGACAATATATAATTTTTGACAAAATATATAATGTTTAAAATTGATAAAGTACTAACAAGGATATAGATAGTAATATGGCTAAAAACAATAAAATGACAAGTCAACATTCATTCATAACTTGTTCTGCAGCATAACATATTGCTTATAGCCATTATAATATAAATTAACTTAAAGGCTAAATGTATCCCAAAAATACATAATTCATAAAAACAGATAACGACAGAATGTAGCAGGTAATCAAACTTCATCATCGCTAACAGCTCAATCAATCTGTTTGTTCTCCCCATAATCCCAAAGATACATTGCATATCTGCTGCGTACAACTGATAGATCATCTTGCTGTGTAGGCATGGTCTGATACTGAATGTAGGCAGCAGCAAACACTCCATAATCACTGTCACAGTAATATTCAACTGTTATAACCATGTAAATGAACAATACACTATAAGGAAATAAATGTATTGAGCCATAACATACCGCTGCATCAAAGACTGCGGCCTAGCAATAAATCGCAACATAAAAGGATCAGCCATAGAAATGCCCTCATATGGAGAACCCTTATAAAACAGCTCAGGTCTGCTTTGGATAAAATTTATGGCAGATAAGAAGAGTGGTAACATAGTCGCATACGGCTCAAGTGCATGAATGACTTCTACATTATATTCCGGTGAAAGGGGATCAGAGTCATATACATAAACAATACGATCTTTGATAGAAAGCCTCGCAAGAATCCAATGCCAGTCATGAACATCCTTTACAGGGAAAAGAATATCATCGACCAGAAGACAATAGAGCGGCTGAGTTAATGTAATAATAAGAGTCGGAGAAGACAATAGAGCGGCTGAGTTAATGTTTCAATTTTTGGGTGTAAAAATCGATGAAAGAAAAGAGAACTACTGAAGATGAAAAGGTTTTTGTTAACCGTTTTAAAATATTAAACTCTGCATTTGCCGCTTAATTGAGATAACCCAAACGATAGTAATTATTAAAGCGTGTAAAATAAGTTAATGCAAGCTTTTAATTAGATGGAAGGAATAATGACAGTTAGTAACACGATTTCTGAAAAAATAGGCATACTGAAACAAATTGCACATTTTTTTAAAAATGGCTATAAATGTGGAATACCAAAAGGTAAAGGTCTATAAACCATAAATTCCAATAAATGTGTCTATTTTGTTTAAATAACACAAATAAATGTCTATACATTGTAAAATTTCCTTAAAGTTAAGGTCCTGAATCTTTTACAAGGAAATAACTATAAAATATGTGGAATTAAAATAGTATTCTAGCCACTGGGGAGGAAAGATGAATATTGAAAGAAAGGAAAAGATAATGAATTAACGGTGTAACTTATTATGGAGTTAATGAAATATAATGTAATCGAAAGGATTTTTGTAAAAATTCAAATTTCAAACAATAAAAGGGTGGTTGTTTGTCAAATAGGGTAGAATAATAAGTTGATATTGTTTTATAAGAATCAAGAAAGGATTTTGATTGGTGATTTGAAAGAAAATAAATATTAAAGGAAAATTTGAGAATTTATGACAAAAGGTGGGAAAAATAAAAGTAATCAAAAAAAGGGGGGGGGGGGGAGGGCGGGGGGGACGGGGACGTTGGGGGAATTACTGGTGATGGGGAATAAGAATCTTCTATTTGGGGTTTATGGTAAGAAGCTAGAAAATTAATGGAAAGAAATAAATTAAAAAAAAAGGAAAATGGAAAGATAAAAAATACAACAATCCATATTCAAACTTTTGAAAATTTGAAAAAGAGTGTATTGGCTCCAACATAAAATTTTGAAAATTTGGTTTTAGAGGAAAGCTAGATTATGCAATTAGATTTGGCTAATACTTAATTAAAATGTTTATAAATATAAATAATTAGTATAAAAATAGGAAAAATTGTAAATAATTATAAATAAACATATTTAATCACAAATAAATATAGATGAGCTCAAATAATACTAACTAAGTATAAATAGCTACAAATAATCATTAAATAATGTTGTAATGCATTAAATTGCACAAATAGCATACATATTTTAGAAAATAGCCTAAATGAATGCAATTACGCAATTATAATCACAATTAAATAAATATTATATAAATAGGGGATTAATAATAGTATTACACACATAAATGCATGCTATCTAATGCAGTTTTGTTTGGAAAATTACTATTATCAATTTTAATTAAATATAGCCAAATTGCAAAAAATGGAGGGACAAAAATGGGTGTCAACAGGCGTGCGGTGAAATTTTTTGAAGATATGGTCCTTGCAAAAAAATTCACTGGTGCCCTTAGTAAGCACTAGTTTTAGATAAATGACCTCATTTTAAAATATTTTAACTAACTGTAATTCATATCACTAGTTAGTACGTGAAAGAATTATTTTACCCCTGCCTAAACCTAGTTCATATTGAGCCTTTTCCTTCTTCTTTTCTTCTTCGTGACTGCTCTCCTCTTTCTTTCCTCCTTCATTTCCTTCTTTCTTCTTTATGTTCTGCAGATTTAAGGTATGTTTTTCTCTCTTTATATTTTGTTGTTATTTTTTGTTTAAATTGTGTTATAATGAACTTTATATTTTGTCTAATATTTTGTCTGTATTTTTTTGTAATTATTGTTAATATCTGTTAGTTTTATTTATTTGGATTAATGATCGTCGTATTAATTTTGAGGCATCTATAACATTTTTTGCTTGTTTTGCTTGATTAAGGTGATTTTAAGGTTCTTTTCGGCTATAGCCATTAGATCTTCTTATTTTCCATTGCACATAGCTTAATGTCTTGGCTATTGCCATCACTTCTATAAGTTGCCTATTGCACCAGAGCGACAAGTCTTGGTTATAGTCAAGAATTGCAGAGACTTTCTTTGCAAGTTGCTTATGGCACCAGAGCTTAAAGCCTTGGCTAATGCCAATACTTGTAGAGACTTTCTTTGTAAGTTGCTTATTGCATAAAAGCTTAAAGCCTTGGCTATTGCCAATACTTGCAAAGACCTTTTTCTGCAAGTTGCTCATTTCACAATAGCTTAAAGTCTTGGCTATTGCCAATACTTGTAGAGACTTTCCCGGCAAGTTGCCCCTTCCACCAGAGCTTAATGTCTTGGCTATTACCAAGAGTTACAGAGACTTTCTCGGCAAGTTACTGTTTTCACCAGGCATGAGTTTGTTTAGTAATGTATTGTCTATCAGGTATGAGTTTGTTTATTGCTTAGTAGTAGTTACTGTGTATTTTTATTTCTCTTTGTCTTTGTTCTATTGACTTTACACATTGGTGATTGTACAAGAATTTTTTTGTATATTAATTGTAAGTTCATTATGGCACGTTGTAATGTATGTACCTTTGTCTTTACTTGTTGTTTTGTTACCATACGATTTTTAAATTTTGTTTATTGAATAAGTATAGTTTATTTTTGTTTTCATAGGAAGGAGATCAAATTTTTAAGTTTGAGCATTGGTTTGATGGCAAGGTTGTGGGGTGGTGATGTAAAGTATAGTAGGTTGGTTAGTGCATTTTTTACGGAGCGTCAGATGATGCTGTTGAAAGGTGAAGTTTTTGGCAAGTACCCAAAGCAGAGAAAGTAGTAAGCATTCTTGACATGACTTTTAGTAATTAGTGGATTATTCTTTTCCTTTTTTATTCTTTCCTGTTTTGTTTTCATTTTTCATAATCAGGTTCTGTATTTAATTTGTGCAGCGTTGATTATGGTGCTTATGCGGTAAAGTTTGCTGACTTGCTAATGAATGAGAATGAGGTTTAAGGGTATAGGCTTACCCAGCTTTAGGCAACATAGACTTGATTTGGTCGCCAATCTGTGGTGTCATGCGAACTCCAAGACAACTTATGAGTATGAGACCCTTTTGGAGATGATAAGAGATGGTTATCATGAATATAATGATTTGTCATGTGAACAAGAACTTGGCATACCATTTTCTGTTGGAAGAAATAACTGAACATGTAGTATCTATTGTTGAGTGACTGTATTTTTAATTTTTTGGGAATGTTAATTATGATGATTACTTCATGTGAATTTGGTAATAGTATTTTATGGTTTAGAATGTATGAATATGTGCAAGAAACTAATGGTATAATGTATATGCTTATAACTCTTAATATCTTGGTTAATGAATTGTGTCTCGTTTTATATGTATGATTGCTTTAATTGTTTGTTAGTGTTGCATAATACCTTTTTTTGCTCTTTCATTCACTTAGGCTATTCTACATTTGTATTTTTAAAAGAGTAAAAATGTTATTTAGTTGGTAAGGAAGTGGTTGAATGCATGTGTCAATTTTGCTAAGACTTCAAGGCAAGTTAGATGTGCGAAGGAGGGGGGGTGTTGGGGTTAGGAGAGTATTACACTTTTGCCAAGTTTTGCAGTCGCAGTTGGTGTTGCGATTGAAGGGTTTGAGGGAAAACGTTGCCCTGGCAACACTTGACGAGATGTTGGCTTGAAGAAGGGGGGAGGGGATCGAGGAAAGTATTGTCTATTTGCCAAAAACTCAAGGCAATTGTTGGATTTCGAGAAGGTAGGGTTCGAGGGGCAAATGTTACCCTGCCAAGACTTCAAGGCAATTTAGCCCGGAGAAGGGGGGAGTGATTGAGGAAAGTGTTGGCCGCTTGCCAAGAGGTCGAGGCTAAGTAGTTAGGAGTTGTTATGAGTTTAAGTGGGTTAATAAAAAGTGAAACACAGTCTTTTTTTTAGGACATAAAGTTCATTAATAGTGCAAATAATAAGAACCATTAACAATTTAAATTCAAGTTCATAAGAGTAACTAAAATGAATTATGTGGTAACTTTCTTCTTATAAAGTCAATCAATTACCCTTCTTGTTGACACAACACAATTCTATGGTTTGATTCATTCACAACGAATTCCCTTGTGCTGACGATTCTACTGTTATTTGATGACGAGCTATTCCTTTTAACAACTTCTACGATGAAATGGGATTTTCTGAAATTCTCATAATTCTTCAGCAAATACATGCAAGTCATAAGAACTTGATCGTTTGCTACAACGCCCTTGCACGTTTCCAGATAGGTTTCAAACCATATCTTTGCTTCACTCTCATCACTGTTGATGCTTATAGCATTAAAAATTTCTTTTTCAAATGCTTGGTAGGTAATACCATCTTTCATAAGTATCAATATCATGGTTCATATATTTATTGTTTGCATCCCATTTTCCATTGTAATCGATGTATATGCAATTTGTTGCCATAGTACTAATCCTGCACATAATAAAGATGAATGATATGCTCAGATTGTGATGGATAGATCACCAAGATAGAAGTAGGATTTTGGTATATAGGAAGGGAATGTTGGGTAAACTTTTGCCCTTGTTGTTGGACCAGATCTTAAAGTATTGGCTATTGCCAAAACTTGTAGAAACTTTTTCTGCAAGTTGCCCATTGCATAGAGCTTAAAGTCTTGGCTATTTTCAAGACTTGCAGATACTTTCTCTGCAAGTTGCTTATTGCACCAGAGCTTCAAGTATTGGCTATTGCCAATATTTGCAGGGACTTTCTCTGCAAGTTGCCCATTGCAGCAAAGCTTAAAGTCTTGGCTATTAGTAAGACTTGTAAAGACTTTCTCTGCAAGTTGCCCATTGTACCAGAGCTTAAACGCTTGGCAATAGCCAAGACTTGTAGAGACTAGCTCTCCAAGTTGCCCATTGCACCAAAGTTTATACTCTTGGCAATAGCCAAGACTTGCAGAGAATTTCTCTATAAATTGCCCATTGCACCAGAGCATAAAGTCTTGGCTTTGCCAAGACTGGTAGAGACTTTCTCTGCAAGTTGCCCACTGCACCAAAGCTTAAAGTCTTGGCAATAGCTAAGACTTGCAGAGGCTTTCTCTGCAAGTTGCCCATTGCACAGAGCTTAAATTTTTGGCTATTGCTAAGACTTGCAAAGACTTTCTCTGCAAGTTGCCCATTGCACCAGAGCTTAAAGTATTGGCTATTTCCATGACTTGCAGAGATGCCCATTGCAGCAAAGCTTAAAGTCTTGGCTATTAGTAAGACTTGCAGAGACATTCTCTGCAAGTTGTGCATTGCACCTGAGCTTAAACTCTTGGCAATAGCCAAGACTTGTAGAGACTTTCTCTGTAAGTTGCCCATTCGCTAAAGCTTAAACTCTTGGCAATAGCCAAGACTTGCAGAGACTTTCTCTACAAGTTGCCAATTGCACCAGAGCAATGGACAAATTGCAGTTCATATTTTCACTACTTGAACATCGATCTAATGTCATATGCTGCCCATCAATCTAATGTCATAATTTTTTTGGATCATAATTCACAAATTGAGCTTGGCTTATTGGCATTCGAGTTCGGGTCTCAAATTAAGAGGATTGTTATCAAGACGTGCTTGCGAGTTTGCAATCTCGGGTTCTACCTTCTCTACTCTCTCTTCCCCGCTCCTTTAGAATCTATGTTTAGGATCCCCGTAGACCGGATAGGAGCCCTGTAGGATAGAATTATATGAATTATGATTAATGAATAATTTTGAACTGCTTTGTGAATGCCTCGCTCTTTTTCTTTATATTTGCTAGTTAATTTAGGAATTTTAAAAACCGTTGTTAAATAATGAGTGCAAACAGATACAATTAAAATTGTACCTTTTTATCATTATAATTATTTATTTATCTATTTTATTTATTTATTTATTTACTTAATTAATTATTAATTATTTATTTATCATTTATTTATTTACTTATTATCTATTTCTTTATTTATTTGTCTTATATTTTTCTAATATTTCTAAATTATTTATTTTTATTAAAATTCCTGAAAATCGCAGGATTAATCATCCTTTTGGTGGATTTTTGAAAGTGCTCTAAATATAAATGACCTTCTTTCGAAAATAGCAGAACCACTAACCTTAAATCTCTGAAACTTATTTTCCTTTTAAATAAGGAAGAAATGCACTCATTATTCATTAATTAGCTCTTGGTTCCTAATTTTTCTAAATTAGGTGGCGACTCCAAAGAAACCCTTTGGAGTCCCCATATTGTTGAACAATATTATATCCGGAAGTTATCCCTTAAAAAAAGGTAATTTTTTGGGGCTCAACAGGTCCTCAACCACCACAACCTCTATTCCACTTGAGGACCCTTCACTAACTTGAGGAGTTGGATTAGCCCCAGTTCCCTAAGGATAAACCATATTTAAAGGCTCAGTAAAACCTACCCCTACTTGATCTTCTTCCTCATACTCATCTAATTCTCTTAAATCTGCATCCTCTCCAGCCACATAACCAGAGAATGAACCAGGTCCTTTCTCAGGTTCCTTCGCAGGTTCAGCAGATTTCTCATCTCCCTTACTGGCAGATTTTTCCTTTTTAGGAACTGTCACAGGAATAGGTTCTTGGACAAGTTCCTCATCCACATTCTCGTCACCTTTACTAAAAAAAGCTCACTACATCTACCACCTCCTTTTCATTTTCAGACACATCAAGTACTAACTTATCTCCTAATTCTCCTAGAGGTTCAGAAGCTACAATACTAATAACGTTAACTGTAGCAGTAGAAACATTAGGGTTTACCTCTTCGACTTCTGGAACCGTTTTTTGATTTGTTTCAACCTTTTCCTCCACAATAGTGCTTGGAATATTCTCCCCCTTACTCGTAGTAGTTTCTGACACTTTCTTTTATCTCAATTTTGCAAATTTCTTCGCCACCATAACAGAATGACTTGCCGCGAGTTGCTTTTTCTTTTGATTGAGTTTAGAAATTTTGAGTTTAGGAGACGTAGGGTTTTCAGTGTTCTTGGAAGTGGTCGACATGATGAGAGAATTTGAGAGTTTTTCTTGAAAGAGAGAATGAGAGTTTGTAGAGAGTAGTCTATTTAGATTACTTTGACAAATAACGAAAATTGATGTCCTTCCTTCAAAATCATAAAAGTGGCTTAACCCTTCATTGAAGCACTGTTTATATCGTGTATTTTCTGTAAATAAAGAAAAGGAAGACATGTTTTCCTTTTATACTCGAAACATTTCAGTTCTAGCCCTCTTTTGCGCTTATATCCCTTTTTCCGGCCTGACTTCTGATGCTCATATCTTTTTATCTATACATATTATAAACAAACCATTAAAGGTGTTGGAAACTACACTCCAAGACCTTCAATTTGGTATATGATATGTCCCCAAAAGACCTCATATAACACACGGAATTAACTGCTGAAAAAGCTTCATTACAAGGCAATTCCTTAGTCGGTTTTTCCGCAACTTAAATCCGATTTTTCCCAAACTTTATATTCAATATATAAACATCATATATGGTCATATTATGTCTTTAAACTCACTTAAATCATTCTTAACATGTCATTACAATGATATACGTCACTTTAGACATACGGGGTGTAACAATCTCCCCCCGTTAGGAACATTCGTCCTCGAATGTTAAATGAAGTATGTAGAAGCTTTAAGCAACGATCTGTTACATATCTGAAGTAGTGAAGAGATGTGCATATTTGGCTCTCATATCATTTTTCAGCTTTCTAAGTTATTTCTTCTACATTATTGCTTTGCTATAGCATCTTAACTAAAGGAATGTCTTTCGTCCTTAGTCGACGAATCTGTCTATCTAAAATTGCAACTGGCACCTCTTCATAAGTCAACTGCTCTGAAATCTGAACATCATCTACTGGTACAACTCTAGAAGGATCTCCGACATATTTTTCTGAGCATGGAAATATGAAATACTGGATGGACCTCCTGAAGGTCTGTTGGAAGGTCTAATTTGTAGGCAACACGCTCAACTCGCCTGATAACCTGATATAGACCAATGAATCTAGGGCTAAGCTTTCCATTCTTTCCAAATCTCATAACGCCTTTCACAGGTGACACTTTCAGAAATACCCAATCGCTAATCTGAAATTCTAAATCTCGACGTCGATTATCTGCATAGGACTTCTGTCTGCTCTGCGCTGCTAATATTGGATGTGTACCTGAATGTTCATGCACCAGGTTCTTACACATTTATCATCTACTCAAAAAAGATTATTTGCCAGCATCTAAGTCATGAAAACAGGTTCCAAACAGGTTACCAAGCAAAACAATTAAGTTTCAAAAATAGAATCAATTAAACATAGTTAAGCTAGGTTAAACAAAGAAACTTCTCTAGCCAATCATTGGGAGAACCAGGTGCTGCTCGGATCAGTGTATCTTGGTCATCCCTAACTCAAGCATGTTCTTCTCAAATTGTACCCTGTTCAAAGCTTTAGTAAAGATGTCTGCAATTTGATCCTCAGTCCTGCAAAAATTCATAGTGATTAGGCCTTTCTCGACATTGTCCCTTAGAAAATGATGCCTAATATCAATGTGCTTTGTTCTCTTGTATTGGACCGAGTTCTTGGCTATATTGACTGCACTGGTGTTATCACAAAAGATTGAAACTGGTCCACACTTGATTCCAAAGTCCTCCAACTGCTGCTTGATCCATAATAGCTATGAACAATACAAAGCAGCTGCTACATATTCAGCTTTTGCTATAGATAATGCCACTGAGTTCTGCTTCTTTGTAGCCCATGAAACAAGACAAGGACCTAGGAATTGTGCCATCCCAGATATATTTTTCCTATCAACCAGGTGACTAGCATAGTCAGCATCAGCAAAATCAATCAGATCAAAAGTTCCACCTCTTGGATACCATAAGCACAGATCTTGAGTTCCTTTCAAATATCTTAGTGAACCAATTATTCCTCTATATTTAGTTTCATCAATCGAAGCACCAGGTTCATCCAGATCTAATTTAGTTCTAGGGGCTATGGGTATGCTCATGTCCTTAGCAGTCTTCATGTCAAATTTCTTTAACAACTCTTTGATGTACTTCTGCTGATAGATCATTGTGTCTTCCCGAGTTTGTTTGATTTGTAAGCGTAAGAAGAAATTCAGCTCACCCATCATACTCATCTCAAACTCACTGCCCATCAGGCTGGCAAACTCCTTGCAAAGGTTCTCATTAGTAGCTCCAAAGATGATGTCATGTACATATACTTGAACAATCAACAGGTCCTTGGCTTTCTTCTTTAAGAACAGAGTGTTGTCTACTTTACCTCTGGTAAACCCATTCTTCAATAAGAACCTAGACAACCTTTCATACCAAGCCCTAGGAGTTCAAACCATAAAGTGCCTTGTCAAGTTTGTAGACATAATTAGGAAACTCTGAACTCTCAAAACCAGGTGGTTGAACTACATACACCTCTTCATTCAGATACCCATTAAGGAAAGCACATTTAACATCCATCTGATACAACTTGAATTCCATTTAAGCTGCAAAAGCTATCAGCATCCTAATGGCTTCCATTTTTGTAACAGGTGCAAAGGTTTCATCATAGTCTATCCCTTCTTCTTGACTGTAACCTTGAACCACCAGTCTTGCCTTGTTCCTTGTTACTATACCATGTTCATCCAGTTTGTTTCTAAATACCCATTTAGTTCCAATGATGGACCTGTCCTTAGGTCGAGGGACCAGGTGCCACACCTTACTTCGTTCAAATTGATGAAGTTCCTCCTGTATAGAAATTGCCCAATCTGGATCCTCAAATGCTTCTCATACATTATTGGGTTCTACGGCCGAAAGAAACACATAGAATGCACAAAATTTCTTCAAGGCTCTTCTAGTAACAATCCCATTATTCAGATCAGAAATAAGATTCTCCAATGGGTGGGAACTTTGATGTTTCCATGGTCTAGGTTGAATCTGCTGAGTAGTATTACCAGAGGGACCAGTTGCATTAGTATTGTCTTCTCCTATTTCTTCTGTTCCCCCTGTCTGATTGTCTCCTTGTCCCCCCTGAGTCTGATCCTTATCATCGCTTTGGTCAGTTTTATCTTCTTCCAGTCTCACAGGGTCTTCAGCAGGTTCATCTTTAGCTAAACCAATTTCCTGATCATCATCTTCTCCTTTCTTTGCAACAGTTTCAGATTCATCAAATACCACATGCACACTTTTATTCTACAGTCAAGGTTCTTTTGTTGAACACCTTATATGCTTTGCTTTGTAAAGAATATCCCAAGAAGATGGCCTCGTCACTTCTAGCATCAAACTTCTCCAAAGGTTCCTTCCCATTATTATGCACGAAACACTTACATCCAAAAGCTCTCAGATGTGCAATATTGGGTTTCCTACCTCTTATCAGCTCATAGGGAGTTTTCTCTAATAAAGGACGGATAGAACATCTATTCAGTAAGTAACATGCGGTATTAACTGCTTCAGCCTAAAAGTTCTTTGCCAAACCGCTTAATAACAAAATTGTTCTAGCCATATCCTCCAAGGACCTGTTCTTTCTTTCAACTACTCCATTTTGTTGAGGGGTCGGTGGTGCAGAGAAGGTGTGATCCACACCATGTTTATTACAATACTTAGTAAATTTGGCATTCTCAAACTCAGTTCCATGGTCAGGCCTAATACACACCAGTTGGAACCCAAGTTTCTTCTGAACAAACTTGCCCAGTCCTCAAACATCTCATAAGCCTCATCCTTAGATCTAAGAAACAAGGTCCACGTGTATCTGGAGTAGTCATCAATAATAACCATCACAAACATCTTACTTCCTCTGCTTCTAACCCTCATAGGCCCACACAAGTCCATGTGAACCAGCTCAAGTGGTTTAGAAGTACTAACCACCTTCTTTGACTTGAATGAAGATCTTACATGTTTCCCCCTCACACAAGCATCATATATCTTGATGTCATTAAACCTTTTGCTCGGCAATCTACGGACCAGGTCCTTTGATACCAATTTATTCAGCTGAGTCAAGCTTGAATGTCCTAATCTCTTGTGCCACAGTTGTGCATCATTTTCAAGTACATTCAGACAAGTCAAATTATTTTCTAGAAGAGAACCTAACGTAGCTTTGTATACATTATTAGCTCATTTCCTTTCAAGTGCTACTTCACCAGTCTACAGGTTTTTCACAGTGCATCCTATAGACGTGAAACTAACTTGATTTCCTTTATCACATAGTTGGAAGATACTCAAAAGGTTATGCCTCAATCCATCAATATAAAGTACATTTTCAATTGCATGATTGAGGGACCTCCCAGCCTTTCCAATAGCAACAATTTCTCCATTTTTGCCTCCTCCAAAAGCCACGCCACCTCCTTGAAATACTGTGAGTGAGAGAAAGTTTCTTCTATCTCCTATCATGTACCTGGAACACCCACTATCAAGAATCCAGCTTGGGTTGTTCCTTCTCACTCCAGCCTACAAAACAAAATCAGGGGTTAGTAACAGGAACCCAGACAAGCTTGGGTCCCTTTTGTGATAGAATGAATGAATCAAATCTTTCCTAGCCTAATAGGGTAAAACAGACTTAAGGTTCCTTTTATCTACCTTTGATGCAATATCACATTCTTTTTTATAATGCCCAGTCTTTCCACAAAGGAAGCAGAGTTTATTGCAAAGGAGTCCTACATACTTACTATTAGGATTCCATGTAGGTAAAGGTGTCCTATGTCCTAAGCCATTTTTACCTCTATTATGATTTTCATGCAACCATTTTAAAGCTTATGAAGACTTGTTCCATTTAGTAAGCTTGGTAAGTTCATAGTTGGCCTTATCAACATTTGACTGAAGAATTCGGTTCTTCTCAGTTTCCTGATGTAGAACCTTGTCTTTCCTTTTACGCTCAGATTCAAGGTTGATTTGAGCCTCACCAATTACTTGCTTACTAAAAGCTTTTTCAAATTTAAGTTTATCAAGTTCAAGAGTTGAAACTTTCGTTTGCTCCTCAAGCACCTGTTCCTTTAATTTCTGATTTTCAAGTTCAAAGGCTGAGACAATCTGTTTAAGTTGAAAAACTTGCTCATTAATTGAAGCAGATTCAATTTCGAAATCAGTTTTAGCTTTATCCAAGTATTTATTCTTAATTTTATAATCAGACACAACTAAGATCAGATGGTCCTTCTCAGAAATCAATTGTTCCTTCTCAGCCCTTAAACTTTCAATACCTTCGATTAAAGTAAGAGTAAGCATGTTTAACTATATTAAGTAACAAGTAAGAAGTTTCAGTTTTAAGTCATCGAGACTTACCTCAGGCAGATCATCAGTGGGAGGTTCTTCATCAAGAGCCATCAGTGCAAAAGGGGAGTCATCATCTGATTTTTCTTCTCCTCCTGAGTCAGTGTCGCTTTCAGATGCATCCCACTCTTTAACAAAAGTTTCACTATTCTTTTCTGGATCTACACCGCAGATATTTTCCAAAGTGTCCCATAGTTCCTTTGTTGTTGAGCATCTTGGAATCCTCTTATACACATTAAAACCTAAACCACAGTGTAGTATTTTCATGGCTTCAGCATTCATCTGAAGTACATTAAAATTTGCTTGATTCAGTTCTTCTACAGGCTTTTGGATTCTGTTCCCTGACTCGTCATTTTTCCTAGGAACAATAGGACCATTGGTCGTAATTTTTCGTTGGATTTGTGTTGTTGTTTTTGTTGTTTCTGATTTTCTGTTTTTTTTTTCTTTTTTTTCTTTCACTAGTATAATAACATTTATTTCAAAGAAGGGTAGCTGAAAGGAAAAATACACAAAGCTCAAAGATTATTAAATTGGTAAAATATTTGGGTAGTAGAAACGAAAGTCGTTCGTCATCCCGACCCGAGAATGCCTCGCACAGATATACAACAAAATAAGTCGACCTAAAGTCACAAGTAGAGACGGGACTTAATCACTCGGTATCCTTGGTTTTTGCTCCAACAGTGATCTTGAAAATTACACTTGAAACTTCCGACCAAAATGGTTATGCACCATTTTCAACTCTTTGCATAATTCCTTTATCACAGTCATCCCCACCGTCCAGTTAGTTCTTAGGCCTGATATTAGTCCATGTGTTCAGATCAAGACACAAATTCCGCACATATGTCATGTTACTAAAGCTGACAAGAATAAAACTTCAAAAAAAACTAAAAGGATAAAAATAAGGAACAGAAAAAACAAAATATTTGAGACAAGGAGTGGATCTCGCTTTTTATTGAATTAAAGACATGAGGGTTTGAACATCAAAATAAGCAAAATAATGCACTTGGATTACAACCCTGAAATAACCAACTGCACAGAAAGTTCGGCAAAATAAGTTGACAAATGCTTATCAATTGTTCATTTTCATATCATGTCCAATGCACTGCTCTCATGCCCTGTCGAAGCCGTCATCAGATTGTACCATGTTGTTTCCACTGGCGTGCTTCAAACTTGACAACATCTTCTTCTTTGCTTCATTTTCTTGAAATACCATCAGGGTAGACATGTCTTCTTTGGAAAAAATGAATGACTGTGTAAGACAGTGAATTGGCTCAACGACTACATCTTGCATTGTTGCATGGACAGTTGATTTATTTGGCCTATCGATTGATGCAACAATAGATGAGTCATGGCGTCTGATGTTTTTGGAAGGACCAACTGCCACAATCTGCTTGGCGCCATTCCTTTTCATGTCTTCTTCTATGCATACCATCCCTACTATGTGTACGTTGTTTTGAACATCATGAGCTGGTAAAGGATTCTGATTCACATTCTATATTTCATCTCCCACGACTTTTATCTGATTGTTGTCTATCATTGCCTGGATTGCCCTTTTGAGTTTCCAGCAGGATTCCGTGTCATGTCCAGGTGCTCCAGAATGAAACGCACAATGGCGTGAATGATCAACTCTTCCATTAGGGTTCACTTTTCCCGGGATTGGTTTCAACAGATTGGCTTGTTGCAACTTTTCAAGCAAATTAGTGTAAGTTTCCCCCAATGGGGTGAACTTAGTCTCTCCCCTTCGTCGCAACTTTTTGTGACTTGTGCTTGGACAGGAACACGGATTCTTTTGCTTTTGGTTGGGAAAGTCAGGCGAAGCTTGGAAATGGTTGTGTGGGGTGTTATATGTGGCTTGTGGGGTTGGTGCGCGCCATTGCGGATAGGAAAATATCGGAGCATATGGCTGCGCTCTATGGAGTGGAGGAGCAGAGTAATTTGGATTATCTGGGGAGTAATGCTGCTGATGATGCTTTTGTGGAGTTCGGGAGTATGACAGAGGTTGTTTAAATTCTCTCTTGTTCCACTTTCTGGGATCCCGTTTCTTTTCTGTTTCATTGCGAAGACTCTCTGACCTAACTCGTACAGTGAATTGTGGAGCGTAGGCCGATGGTGGAGCAAATGGAGGTGGTGGTGCCATAGGACACATTGTGGAGGATCCTGCCACTTTTGCGGCACTGTTGTAATAAGGAAAGTCGGGAGAATATTGAGGGTCCTCAACTGTAGTAGGCAGACCATGTGCTTGATGCACGATGGTCGGTGCAATTCCTGAGAGATTAGATGGCACGGGAGGAGGTGCATGTCCCATGGTAATAGCATGATACAGTTCAACCACCAACTCTTTCATATTTTTGGCCTCTTTTGTAAACCTCTCATTCTGCTCGAACACCAACTTTTTCAGATTCTTGACTTCTTCAGTCAACCTCTCATTCAGCTCAATCAAATGCTCGTAATATTCGAACTCAGAATTCCCACCTTCAGACGTCATGATCATGGGACCCATTGATCTTGTTCTGTACGTGTGATATGATGCCAGAATTTCCTCTCAAGTTACCGCAGAACCCCAAACACTATGACAAACAGATCGGGTTAGCACAAAAATGCACACTGGCAAACCTAAGGTTGTTATGCTTCATCCCGAAAAGGTTCACGGTATAAGCCGCGTGTACCGATTGTATCCCCAAAATATGTCGCGTTAGACAAAATCATGACGCAAATCAAAGCGACACATAATTCTGAACAAGGATAAACTTGAATTTTTTTTTTGACTCAACAAACTTAATTTAGACAAACGACACGAGACAGACTCAAAATAAATTGCTTGACATGATGCACGAGTCAAAAGATATATACAAACTGACATGATAATGGGTGGGTCCACCCGGACGGTGAAAATAATGAGACTCGATATTTGAGCGGAGTCAGATTATTCCACGAGGATCGACGCAAATACAACTTAGCTCATTGCGATTTATCGTCTGTACCCTGTCTTGACCTTGAAAAAATACAATACAAAGTGGGACCCTAAAATAAATTTTTTTTGTTTTTGAAAATTTAAGACTCAACTCGAGGGAGGTTCTAACGGAACTTAAGAACAGATTATGAAACAAACTATTTTTTTTTATCCGAAAGGTGATTCCAAAATCGGACACTATGACAACACAAAAATGGACACAATTTTTTGAAACAAACTCTTTGACCTCATTCGAAAAAAGAAACTTTAGAGTATTTACGAAATTTGGCCATTATGACAACACAAAGACACAAAATATTACACGAATTAGATGCAAAATTGGTTTACAAAAATTGCCCATTATGACGGCGTAAAACCCCGATAAATTACTTTCTAAAAATATGAACTAGACTTGGACACAGACTCAAAGACAAAAGGGTCCCAAAATTTCGCCATTATACCGGCACAATACTATAACAGTGCAAAACATTATACCGTCGCTTCATTTTTTATCCAATTCTCATACATAGCTAAAAAATGATATATAACTCAAATTGAACAAAATAAACGCTAACAATTTCTTATTTTTCACAAACAGCCAGTTTTGACTAAATAACTCATAACGAAGATGCATACAATAAAGGGCTTTAGACATGCTGATTTTACTTCATTTCATAGCCAAAGATTCAAATATAAATACAAGGTAAATTGTGTTTACCTAGTGAAGAAGTTTCCCAAGCTTAAGATGCAAATGAATGAATTAGCCAAGTCCAAACAGCCACAGCAAAAACAGCCACTAAACAGCTACAACACCCACTCTTTAAACCTCAAAATCTCAAGATTTAATACCCCAAAAGTCTCTTAGTGTAAAGCTTTTGGCTCTAAATCCTTCTTTTAACTTAAGCCCTTTTTTTTCAAGTGTTTTTAGCTTTCAATTGAGTGCAATTTCAGCTCTGTTTTTTCTATCTTTCAGCAAGTTGTTGGATGCCTTAAATGAGGAGTAAAGGCTCCTATATATAGCTAAAAGGTGGGGGCTAAAAGGTGGGGTGTGGACTTGTACAAAAGTACAAACCCACACCCCTATACTTGAGTGTTTTTGGCTATTTTTCAGCATGGTACAGCAGCTGAAAAGCCACTGTTTCAGCCACCAAACATAGTCCTAAGGCTGAAATATGTACAAGAAATGTCCTTTAAAAAGGACACCAAACACTCATCACTAATTTAAGGGGTCTAAGACCAAACTAAAGCAACTAAATCAGCCCCAAAACTAAACCTAAAACAAACCAAGCAACCAGATTCTAACTTGTAGCCAAACATGGCTATTTGGACTCATTAGAGTCCAACTATCAGTGAAGACTCTATGCTTTCATGCCTAAACTAACTACTCTATACTTGAAAAAATTATAAGTTCATCACTTCATACATACATAATAGTTCAACTCATTCAAAATTAACAACATAAACAAAAACCTACATATTCAAACTTGTGACTCCATATGCATAATATTTCATACAGACAACTCTTGATTTGAAATAACACTCGAACATACTTGACACTTAAGCATTGCTCACAGTTGATCAAAACTAAGCAAACATTTGAACACTTCCATGTTTGGGCAGTATACTTCCATAGTTAAAAACCAATAACTAATCGCATTCATGTTTAGAGATGAACTGAAATCACAAAGGGCATACTATTTCATTCTTCACAAGGATAGTATTTTTTGATTCAATCAAAGAGATATGAACATGACTAACATCACATTAAGTCATTATCCTCCTAACTAAGCATATAAACTGAACAAAGACAGTAAAAAGGGAAAATTCAGTAGTTACTTCTAACCAGCGTCTACTCGAGCCAACAATCATCCGAACACCTCGTCGTTACCAGTGTCTTGACGCTGTTGCCATCACTGTCGCCCTCCAGTTCCAGCCTTGCCTCGTACAGCCTCGAATCACCACTGTTTTTCAGCTTCCAAAATTGCTACGACGCCAATCATTTTTTCAGTTTCGCCACTGCCTCCTCGCCTCTAAAAATCATCATCATAGTATCAGTACAACACCTCCAAAACAGCCCCCTCACGGCATTTCATCCCCACAGTCCCGAACCACCACCTCCATAACTCCAAACAAAATTTCCCATGAAACAGAGGAGAAACGCAGCATCCAAACAAAAACACATCCATTACAAAAAAAGAAGAAAAAATGAGAAGAAAGAAGAAACAAAGAAAAAACAAAAAGCTAAAAACAAAGCAGAAATGGAAACGGGGTAAACGGGCCAAAAATTTCAGCGAACGGGTGCGGGGTGACGGGGGAGGGTAAGGGGAAGTGAAGAGGAAGACAATAGAAAAAAGAGACTAACAAAACAAATAAAACTTACCGGATTTGAAGTTTTGGCCGAATTTCAAAACCTGATCTATGCCAAACGGTTCACTTTTTGAAGAAATCAATAGCGGAAATGGAACGAGGGGGCCGAGATCTTTCAAATAGTATATTTTTGTATTTTTTCCGGCCACCAGAGGTGGTGGCCGGCGGCGGCAGAGCGGCGGTAGACGGTGGAGCTCCGGTGGAGCAGTGGCGGAGGAGACTTCACGGCGGGGAGGGAGAAATTTTGCTAGAGTTTCCCCAAGCCAAGAGGCTTAGGGTGTGAAGTGAGCAAATGAAGTGTGTTTTGTACATTATATACTTAAAGGATAGGAAAATGAGGACCATTGGATTAGAATTGACCTAAGGGTGGAGATCAATCCGAATTTGGACGGGCCAAGAGAGAGTGGGCTGATTGGGTTAAGCAATTGGGCTACTTATTTTTCTATAGATGGCCATCAGAACGTCTAGACTTGATCAAACACGCACAACTAAAATTAAAACAACATAATTTTGTAATATTATCACAATTGAAATATAGAATCAAAGCTAAACACACATAGCAAGTAATTTTTGGTATTTTCATATTTTACATCCTAATTAATGACAATTTAGTTGAAATAAAACACTAGAATTCCAGAAAAATTTGACGAAACGTCCTAAGAATCTAATACGACTATTTTGAGCAATTTTATGAATTCCGGTGCCAAAATTAGGTGATGACATAAGAGGGTAGGAATTTGAAGGAATCTAACCTTGAATCTTCATTTCAATAGAGGAATCTGTAAAAGTTGTAGGTTTTTAGGGTTTAGAGATTGTTTGAATGGAGAAAAGAAAGGGGAGGATAGTGTGAGTCTTTTTATTAGTTGTGAGGGATATTTTCGTCCGGAATAAGTTTTATTAAATTAATGAAGAGCAGTTTTGCTAAGCCACTGTTATTAAAGACATTTTGGCAAACCATTGCTTCCCGTATCATATTTTTGAAATTCAGCCAGCCTGTACTGACTCTACAATATTTGTTGCCATTATGCAGTAGGAAGTTCCAAATGAACTCTCTTCTTTCACTAGATATGAATATTACTTAACTAACCCGAACAAAATAAATGCGTAGGAGCAGTAGATAAATTAGTTAGCAATTGGCCAAATGCCAATTCATTGCACAATGAGTAGGGGGTGCCCTTGACAATTTTCTTAATTAAGAAACCTCAACACGGTTTTATGTAGGTCATGGCACAGGTAGTCCCCCCCCCCCTCCACCCCCCCGACCCCTCCCTCTATCATTTGTATTGTCCTATTTGATTGACACTTGTCATCGAAAAATTGCTGATGGGTTGTAAAGTATTCAAATGTTGTAGGCTTTATAGGTTGGCAATGCATGTTGACCAAATTATTGCCTTATTTAATTTCGTTGCGGTAATTACTATAATGGTGTATTGGTGAATATCGCATGCATGACAATTGCCAGCTTTGTGGAGATTTTAATTTTGGGAAGACATATGATGAAAAATAAAGTAATGTATGATTTAATACTACAATTTATAGTTTGACCTACATGCTATTTTTAGGAAGTTGATTGCAATGTGTAACTGGGAAAAAAAAAAGAAAAGAATGCGGAACTAGCTAGTTTTAGAAAATGCAATTTTTAAGACTGCTTGATATACATTTCCAATAGGTTGATATATCAAACGGAGTAAATTGTCCATAATGAGCTCTAAACTTATCTATCATTTGCCTGATTTACAATAATATATCTATATTCTTAGCAAACTAACTCTGTTTCCATTACAAATTAAAATATCATTCAAATTAGACTCAATCCAATTAAGTTTGCAGCGGACGTATATGTACCGATTTTGTCATATCCCCCTTTCTATCTTTCAAGAACACTTCCTGGCTATATGTCTGCGGCTTGTAAAGCCTTTTAATGAGGAAAAAGACGGAGATGTTTACTTTAGTCTCAAAGAGAGAAATAATTGATCCATTCCTCGATTTTACTGTTATGTCTGTTTGCCTTCTTATCTAGTTTTAGACCATGTTGAATAGGCTATATATTGACCTTAAGAAAGCACGGCCAATCAAACCCAAACCAAATTAATGAATTTGGGTAAATGTTGATATAAAGGATTTTTGTTAAAATCCGTAGTTAACACGGAGAAAATCGGATCTGTAGAACAAATGTAATGCATTTTGTATCATTTTTTTTCTTCAATTTAATCATATGATATCCATACCTTATCAGTTATCCTGAATTCGTTTTAAGTAGGTCCAGTAAAAAAATAAAGTATTCCATACTTTTTGTATCAAAAGAAATTTACTTTGACGCGGTGCATAAAAAATCTACTGTTATTTTCCAACATTACATGCAATATTGT
This sequence comes from Petunia x hybrida, assembly GCA_037355625.1. Lineage (NCBI taxonomy): Eukaryota > Viridiplantae > Streptophyta > Magnoliopsida > Solanales > Solanaceae > Petunia > Petunia x hybrida. The sequence goes on from JBBBVM010000454.1 coordinate 692,443, forward strand.
TGACATGCTAAAGTCTCTATATATGTTCACGACGAGGTGACAAATTAATTAAACTACCCTCAGAGAAAGGGAATAGAGAGATCACATGTTTCTTTCTTTTATTTTGTTAATTTTGGTGAAAAGAAAGCTACAGCCTACAGGAAATATAAAGCATTTACCCTAAAGGGGTAGCAAGAATTTCGTGATAAAGTGACTCTTCAGTTTCTTCACTTTCGGATCTGTTGACACTTCTTATCAACCATTCTCCCTTTTTTACTTCTTTTTATTTTCTTTTGGTAGGTACATTTTTCATTAATTACTGATTATTTTTAAGAAGAATTAAGAAATAGAAAAAAATTCACATCTAAATAGTAAATCCTATGAGAATTAGAGGTTACCTAATTTGGATACTTGTATTCATGCTATTTTAATTTATCGTTTTTAAAACTTTCAAGTCAACCTTAGGATGATTAGTGTCCTAGGTAACTGGTCTAGCACATAAATTCCATTCTCTCCTTGCGTTTTTTGCTTATGATCTCTTTGATCTCTAATTTTGTTTCCTTCTATTATACATCCGATATTTTCCGTACGTCATTTATTTATTACACTAATTGTATTTCAGAGTTGTCTGAGTTACGTGGACACAATTGAACATGATCATAATTTTTCTCGGTGAAGATAAGATGGAGCAATGAATTATCTACTTTCTTCTCCATAAAAGTATTTTAATTATGACGTTGACAGAGTTTCATAGACGAAGGTGTTTGGGACATCACCACGAAAATATAAAAATTGAAACAGAGTGATCGCCAAAACTTGCTTTTAGTTGCTTATCATTAGAAATAATCGAGTTGTAAAATCTCCTAGGTCTTTGTTTTAAAGGTTTAAATACATATATTTTGCTAAATTTTATGACCCAATATATTGGTGTACCAGTCAGGTACCTATATCAAGTACGATAAATTATATTTAAGACAGGGAAAATAACAGCAAATTACTTTAGCAAGATAACATTATTCGGAAATACATATACCTGGTTAAGTTCAATTAAATTATGGGGTAGTACTAGTAATTAATTTTCAACTTACTTATTGCACTTTAATTTGTAAACTTTTTGTTAGTCTACATGTCCTTCGTCGGCCATAACCATATCCAGCCACATTATGTAAAATCAGCGATCAATATAAATTTGACTAAAAATCCAAATGATATTTTAAGTTGTATACCATTAGAAAAAATTTACACTATCAATATAATATTGAACCGGTTATAGCAGATTATCTACAATATTTTTCTAAATATTATATCACGTTTGTTATAATAGTTACATATTATCCTAAGTAACTTATAAAAATATCATACATTGTCATTTGTCATGTATTAAATTTAAATTCGATCCATTAACAGATTGCAACTTTGATAATTTTAGTGAAAGATGGGTAGTTATATTTAAACGACTTTAAAGTGATCCTGACATTTCTACCCTTCTTAACTTCCTACCATACTACTTCATTGTTGGTTTTAATTTCCTACCTGAAAGAAATTACAACCTCCATCTAATGAAATATCTTTTTCTTTAAAGTTATCAAGGAAATATCTATCAATAGTAAGAACCAGTAACATTAAGTACTAGACACCAGGTGAAAAAAAAAAAAAAACTGAAATCTGAAATTTAACCATAAACAAGTCGCCTTCTTGTAAAAATTGAATAAGCTACAACTAACCTAAATAAGGCATGATTGGGTTGAGAAAAATATAATAGTGTATGGAGCTGTGATGGAGAGATAATCATGGAGTGTATTTTGTGATTTACGTACGAATACATTATTAGAAGTTGGACTATATACAAACAATTGAAATTACATACATACAAATAGATTCTAAACAAATTGTTACGAGATGCAAATATAGTAGCAAAAGTTTGGCTAACACTTTTTTGAATAGAAAATTAGAATACTAGTTCATATTTTTTTTTCTTTTTCGCTATGAGTATAAAGGGAATTAATCTTAATCAATTTATACACTTTGGCATATTACATTTGGCATGACTCAACTTCTTAGAAAAGTTACATATAATTGTTGAACTACGTTAACCTAAAATTCACACATCTATGGACTTCGTCCACAGAACGTTATGCCAATGCCTGCCCACCCCAACACACACGCACACAATCCCACTCAAGGAAGGAGAAAAAGGAAGAGTAATGCTTAGTTGTAAAGGAAAAATATTAGATGACCTAATAGTGTAAAAATTCTTTTACACTGTGGAGTTCTGATCATGTGAATATGGTCGGAAGTTCCATAAGTTCTTCAACTTGACCAGCACTTTCATCGAGCAGCCACTTTTCAAGATATGTGTATGGAGGAGCATTATTAGTACAACTCTTTTCAACAGCTCCACTGCTCTGATCACAAGCTGATTTTTCAGAAATAACTGACTTGTAATATTCTTTTGGAATACTTGTACTTCCAATACTATTATTGCGTCCTCCATGAAACCAAGAACTTTCACAATTTTTATAAACTTCTTGATTTTGATCATTTTCATGCAAGATCTCATCATCAATATTCTTTGTAGAAGGGTTTGGAGAAGATCTCATCCATCCTTCTAGAAGTCTTGAAATATTCTCTGTACTTGAAGCATACAAGGTTGAAGTGGAAGAAGTACTAGAGTTTTGGTTCTGTTGTAACTTTGAGTCATTGAAATTCCAGGAGAACTGATAAGTGTTAGAATCTGAAGGAGCTAAACTCTGTGAATCCAAACCTGTTGCTTGAAATTTCTTGAGCTTTTTCTTTAGATGAGTGTTCCAATAGTTCTTTATGTCATTGTCTGTCCTTTGTGGTAGATAGGAAGCTATAGCAGCCCATCTGTTTAAATATCATTCATAACAAAAATGGTTACTAACATCTTATGATCGTGGGGTAAGTTGGTTTCGGATACTAGATGGCGAAACCAAAAAAGAAAAATATGCTTGTCAAAAATAATTTTCATTTCTTAGTTGTACTATTTAAAAAAACAATGTAGACGTAGAAGGAAAAGAAAATGTAATTAATTAGGAGGTGAAGAACATTACTTGTTACCCAATAAAGCTTGAAGATGTATAATCATTCCTTCTTCGTGTGATGTGAAATTACCCCTTTTGATTCCAGGTCTCAAGTAATTTGTCCATCTAAGCCTACAACTTTTACTGCACCTCATCAACCCTTTTAAAAACAAAGAAATTGCTTCATTGTAACAGTATCTAACAAGGAAATATTTTTAAAAATGTACGTACTCTAAAAAGTAATAGTACAAGAGAGAAGAACATAATATATTAAAAGATAGCAAAACCAACTGAATTACCAGTATTAGTAGGGACTGATCTCCAATTTCCTGGACCATGTTCTTGGATATATGAGACTAAGATGATATCTTCTTCAGGAGTCCAAGGACCTTTCTTGATACCTATTTTATCACAACAAGGTGGCCTTCCCATTTCTGTCTACTTGGTGGGGGAGGGGGGAGGGGTGGGTGAGGGTGGGGTGGTTGTAGTATGAAGGATTTGATGTATAGAGACTTGAACTGAAGATGGTGAAAATATAGGTGCTTAAATAAAGGGAGGTGATACTAATAAGAGAAATATGATAGTCTTTAATTCATCCATTGTTCGAAGCTGGACAGAAGGTGACACACATAGCTTCTTTGTACTTTTGGTGGCACTTAAATGTAGACTTAAAACACTTGAAGTCAGAAGGTGTTGAATTTACTAACCTAGCTCACTTTTCTCTTTGGATCACATGGCTAGCTTATCAAATCTTCACATCTGTATACTAATACTGTATAAAACAAAGGGAAAAAAAGAAAAGAAAGAACTAAAAGGGAGAAAAAGAAAAGAAATTAAAGAACTAAAAGGGGGAAAAAAAAACCTTACAACGGTTGATAGTACTTTGACTTAAAAAAGACATGTGTCATGTACTTATATATTTCTTTCGTGTATGCACCGAAATGTGGAAAAAGTAATGTTATTTGCATTCGCTAATTGAAATTGTTAGTAAGTCCTTGTTTGGATATGACGAGTATGAAAACACTTTAGTAGCTTGTCTTCTTCTAGCTAGTACGTACTACAATTGCTTCTAGTCCTGTTTCCAAACTAACTAGTGTTCTGAGATGGCATAAATGTTGTTTATAGAGGCAGGATTAGAGGAATAGGAAACTGTTCGAATTGCGACTTTGTATCAACTACGAGAAATTGCTTTATCGAATATATGGATCCCCAATTTATAAGATTGTTAGGAAGGCATTATTGAAACGCTTGCTATGAGGATGACTTGTAATTAAACAAGCAATGCAGAATGGGTAGAAGAATGTGAAGATTCTATCTAATGCAAATTACACACAAGATGGTAACATGAGAGGTGAATGTAACTTCTAAAGACAACTGGAAGCAGTCCATCATACTTGCTTAATCATGTTATATATTATATATACTTTTAGGAGTTGGAACATGGTAGCACATCGTTTAGCGATAATTTTCATTTCTCTAGTTCAAATTCAAAGAGTATTCTGGTAACATTTTTTTTTCAAGTTAGGTTAAATGATGCAAAAAGATTGTTCAGTCTTGGGCTCATATTAGCGGTCATAGAATATATACATTATACAATTACCACACACATATTATATATGTTTATATCAAAGAAAGTTATTTTTATTTATATTCATACAACTTAAAATCCCAGAAATCATTGACTTTGAGAACAAAAAAAATCTCCAAACTTATACTAAATATTCTTGTAAGAGCTGAAGTTTACCCCACAAGTTTGACTTTGAGTCCAACTAGTAACCCAACCAGTAAGCTCATTTATCTGGGCTAACCTGAAGGATGTAATTATGGGTGATTTACAAAACTAGGACACTTTTTGGCATCCATCAGAAATTTGACCTTTTAAGAAAAATGTCTTATAATAATGGTCCTGTTTAGCTATCCCCAGATCCTTCTAGGGGAAATTACACCACTATGACACCTTAGGAAATGGTTTGCCTAACTGACCTCGCTTAAAATAGTTTGTAAGAGTGGCCTTCACCAACTTTAAGTAAGTACTACCATGGGGCAACACTTAACTTTTTATAACATGAAGTGCTACCCGCTGACGAAAATACCCCTACAAAAATCTTATATTGACACCCGCATCCCGCCATCCCTTTTAAGCAAGTATTGCCCCGTGGTAGCACTTGACCTTTTATCTCTTGCAACATTCTCCCCAGATAACTTGAAGTGCTACCTTGCAGGCAGCACTTGCAGTACTTGTCAATTTATACTTGAAGTGCTTCCCCCGAGGTAGCACTTGTCAATTTATAACTTGAAGTGCTGCCCCAAGACCATTTTACTAAATAATTTTTAAGTGGGGACAAAAAATCATAATCAAGGAAAAGGGGTAGATTTAGTGAATTTTTTTAATCCTTCTATTAGCAATTACAGGAGATCGTCATGTCTTTACTAATAGAAAGATTTGGGCTGGCCAGAAAAGGCATTTTGGTATAAGAGGCCAAAATTGTAGCAGCACTACTGGAAATGTCCATCTGGAGCAATAACTTCATGTAATTATCCCTCCATTATAAGACCACCTGTTCTGTTCAATTCTCTAAAAAGAATCAGCCCAATGACAGAGATGAAAGAAGAGGAAGAAGAAGAAAGACAAGTCAATGAATCTCATTCTGTAATTCCTCTTAATCATCTTTTTTGTTAATCTTTCTGTAATTAGAGTTTCGTAATTCCTGCTAATTATTGATCATTAAGTCCAACTTGAATTTAGATATTTTCATGATTAGCAACTTAGAATTCAATTTGTAAATTTCTACCCCCTTTAGTTTTTTAGCTGACCATTTTAGTCGTATTTGTACTTGGGTTTTTCTAAGTTGCTACATTGTAGTTTCTGAAATTATGAGTTTACTGTGGTTAATGGTTGACTGTTTGATCATTCAGCTCACATTTAAATTGGCTATATTTGTAATCAGTGATTGAAATTGTTTGCTCTGTTGTAGTAATTCATTTTAGAGAAAACAACAACAACATACCTAGTATAATCCGACCTGGGAGGGTGGGTGTACACATACCTTAATCTACCTCGAGTAAAGTGGAGAGGTTGTTTCGGGAGAGGAAAGGAAAAAAAATTACATGAATAAAATGCAAAGATAGAACTACCAAGGTAAAGAAAAGCAATGGCTTAAAAATATTTGTTTTAGAGAAAGTAACCATAAAAAGCCACCCATCCAACGGATTAAAACAATAAATAGCCGGCAGATGTATAATATGAGCATAGCCGTGTATAATTAGAGTGTAATATATGTATACCGGCTAGGGGATATATAATAGTGAGTCTGGCTTCTGTTTGTGTAAAAAACCCTTCTTTTTTTCATAACCGAGAAATACTAGAGGTCAGTGGCATTTCGGTAAACAATGGGCCCATCCCTCTATCCTTCTCTACTTAAAAACTAAGATTTTGTCAGCTGGCACGTTCGATCCTAAAGTGTGCCTACACATCACGAGCTACACTTTTACCACGAGACCGAAGTCTGGGTCTAGTGTAATTCATTTTTTGTTTGCTGCCTTGATGTTTTTGGAAACAATATTATTAGTTGATCCTATTGAAATTTTGCCTTTATTGTTGACTATTTGATCATTCACTTCACAATGAAAATAGCGAGTTCTTGTAAGTTGTAACCAGCAATTAAAGTTGTTTTCTCTATCTAATTTGTTTTAGATTATGCTTTAATCAGCAGTTAGTTGAGAATATGTCTTAGAACATTAGTGCTTTTACTATAGGTCCTATGCTTTCTAGGAATGGTTTAGCCTTTTCAGAGATGTATGCATTTAGAAAATATAGAGAATGCTTTTTATTTGAATTTGCATATTATTGGCATGGGATGAGTTTAATGGAGTAACATGGTCAGTGAGAATTCATATAGCCGATTCCAACTTGTTTGGGGACCAAGGCATAGTTGTTGTTGTTGTTGTTGTTGTTGTAGTAGTACTGTTCATCTTCTAATTGTTACCTTGGGGTTTCTGGAGGTAATACTATCCTTTGACCCTTCTGAATCTATGGTTTTAATACGGTTAATTATTGACTGTTTCATTATTAAGTTCATTATGAAATTGCTAGTTTTCTAACCAGCGATAAAAATTTCTTGTTCCCCTTTCTGTTTTCAAAAGAGAAGGTCATTTTCTAATTGCTATTTGCTACCATGAAGTTTTGGAAGTGATATTATTCCTTGATCCTTCTGAAATTATGTGTTTTGATACAGTTGGTTGTAGCTGATTTTATTTCTCAACAAAATGAAATTTGGGTAGTTTTTCACTTATTTTTGCAATCAGAAATTGAATTTTTTCTTTTATTTCAATTTCTGCTTTCTAGTTTGTGGAAGTGTTTTGTAAATGTACCGGCAAGACTTGGCGGTTTGCTGCTGGAACAGAAGCAAAATTCGCGCTGAAGTTTATCAATAGCAGTAGGATTGATTCTATCTTAGCAAATCCACCTGCGACTTACATTGAAGCTTTTAAAGATAGGGAAGAGCCTGTGATTTTTGGCCCCAATTCAATTCTTGTGAGTTATGGAAAAGGATGGAAATTGCAGTCAGCCACTGAGCCAACAAGTAAACTCTTATGACATTTAATCTTTTGTTTTGGTACCAGAACTTGGCAATAGAAAGCTGGCTGTCAGTTGTGAGATTTTTTTAATTTCTCTTGCTGCAGGTTTTTCAAGAGGGATACCTGACAATGCAGCAGTGCGACCATCATGTGTTACTCCGGTATGATTGTAAATCATATTAACTATCCTTTCACATGAATTATTGTTCTTTATGTCCCAATTTGAGTATCCATGTTTAATGTGTCCTGGAAGTTAAACAGGAGTAGGTTCACATGTTTTCTTTTTCTTTTTTTTCCGGGGTTTATAATAAGAAATAGATTATACTCCCTCCGTCTCGTTTTATTTGTCCTTCTTACTAAATAGTCGTCTCAAATTATTTGTCCATTTAGGAGTTCAAGGCAAAATTAGCTATCTTTTTTCCACTTTGCCCATAGTATTAATTGATCTTGAAAGTAGAACCAAGAGTTATCATTTATTAAAGAGGGAATAATATGGTCAGTAAAATAGTCAAAATTACCTCATTAATATTTTCCTAAGGGACGTGTAAAAACAAATGGGACAAACAAAACGAGACGGAGGGAGTATTATAGTACGAAAAAATGTGTAAAGGAGTTTCAAAATAAACTTTTTGATTGTGTTTCCTTTCTGGAAAAAATTATGCTGTGATTTTAATACCTTCTCAGTTCTCACAGATAAAGTAGACACTATTATTGAAATGAGTCTATATGAATATATTTCATCTTGTTCATTATTTAGATCAATATGTACTAGAAAAACCCCTTGTGATATGAATGTTTTATGAATTTCATTCGGGACTACTTACTCACCTAAAGTTCACTCTGGCATAATCGCAAAGCTTCGTAGTGCCATACAAATATTCGAACTCTGTAGCGAAATGAGACGTATGCGAGAGATAAGCCATAATCCTGAATTCACTTACGTATAGCAACTTGTATTAGGAAATGGTGTGTAGATAAGCATTTATGCCAATTTCCATAACTTGCATTTGAATCTTTCTACACCACTTGCTTTCTTGAATTTGGATGCTAGATAAGGAGAAAGAACATTCTGAGAATATTTTTAGGAAACAGAGACCCCACTTCGGTAGTGATTAGAAGTGAGATGGTAGACTAATGGGTAGGAAAGCAGTATGCATGCACCTTTTCTTATAAATTCAACTTCTTATTCTTGAGATATGCAATAGACTTCTGCAAATATTTGGAGGCCTGTAAGTGTTACATTTTCTTGTAGCCTTGCTGTACGTAGACTGTATTGAGCAGAAAGGAGAATGGGTTACGACATGTCTATGGAAGTGTAAAATGGATATTAAGCAAACTGTAATTTCTTTATAACATACAGTATTTAAAAAGGCAATTAGCCTAACTTTTTTTTTTAAAAAAAAAAATGCAAGTACAAGGAATTTTGTTCATGCTCGTGAAGATACAGTACAGTTGAATGATGGTTGTCTTCTTTTTGTTTGATTGGAAAGGAAGAGGGATGAAAAGGAAATGTGTTACTAGAAGAATGATAACACTAAGGTTGAGGTGCTGAAAACAGCAGATATTAGTTTGTTCAAGAACCATGAATAATGTTGAATCCCCAATTATAAGATATAGTTATGACCATATTCTTAATGTTATCCTGTTGTTTTCATTTTCCTCCCATCCCTGCGCACCTCTCACCTCACAGGCTTTGTGGTGTGTAATTCGAGCTGATTCTCTGCCTTTCATTTGCAGGTTTCGGACAACTCGCATTCTGCAAGGAGAAAATCGCAAGCTGCTCTTAGCCCTCTCTACATTGGAAAGATATTGCTTGTATTTTTCCTGATGTTCTTGATTGGTACCATCTTCACCTTGTTTCTGGATAACCTTCCACATTTGATATCTAAATATGAGTCCAACCATTGAATAGCATCCGGGAGATGCATATAGTCTGTATTTAAGAGCATTTGTTTGTATAGGAAATCTGAAATATTTGCCTATGGTTTATGTTATATTGTAAAGCTCTTCTAGAAGAATTATTGCTTGCCCTCCCTTGTCATCATTTTATGCCTTAGGCTGTATCTGCAAATCTCACATTGAAATCTTTGTATCTGCAATTCTCTAATTGAAATCTTTGAACTGTCCTTTTCTGGGATAGCCAGTGGCCTAAGCATTAAACCAACAAAGACATACCCAGTGTTATACCACATGTGGGGTCCTGGAGAATGTGATGTACGCAGATCTTACCCCACCAAGGTATAGAGGCTGTTTCCAATAGACCCTCGCCTAAAGAAAAACATCTCGAAAACATGTTGGAAAAAAACAAGATGAAAATGTCATGGTAAAAAAAAGATTGACATAAAAACTAATCATAATCAAAGTAAACAGAAAAATATTGTTGTATTATTAATCCTTGCATTACTAATTCACGTATAACTTGTATTCGTACCAAACAACCTCTTAGTTTCATGGTATAATGCAAAAATTTCTTAAACGAAGACAAAACTTAAGCTGCAGAATAAAGTCATAAACAGATTATTCGTGCAAATAAGTAGACGTAAAAGATAGACCAAAAAGAGCAAAATCATACTTATAGGGCCATGTTGCACTTTTTCCATATTCCTAAACCAATAAAACAAAAATATCAAGAAAAAGAAAAAATAGAAAAAAGAAGATATTCTTTTGTTATATGCTCACACTTCAAAGTTCAAACTGTTATAATCTATGCACCTACTAAGAACACTAGAAGGGGGTTGAATAGTGTCCTCCGATTTTCGCCAAAGAACCTGGTTCGTTACTCGAAGAACCCCCCGTTCTTAGTTACCTTAACCAATCAGCAGCACAAGTGTTAATCTAAAACTTGAATGTAAAAGACAAAGAGTTTTTACGTGGAAAACTCCTTGCTCAAGGGAGAAAAACCACGACCCAACTCTTGGGATTTAAAAACTCTTCCACTAACACAAATGAGCAAGTTTTAGATTACAAACTTTGTAATCAAGGGACTACACTCTAGATCTTAATCACTCTAAAGCTAACTTTAGCTTCACAAAAGTTCTCAAAAGATTCACCTATTACAACGCTTCTCAGACTAAGTATATAGGTAATACAATTTAACTTCACAAACCATGTGACTACAATAATGAAGAATCTATGTTAAATACTGAATAAGCTCTGAGTTCTTTAATGGTTGTCCACTGTTATTCAATCACTCACGAATAATAACTGGATCACCTTTTTGTTTGCTCTCAACTCTTATGGTGAATGAATGAATACGGTTGCCTCAATTACTTGCTTTTATATGGGTTATGCAAATCATAGTAGTTTCTCACTAGGAATCTTCTCAATTATGGTAAGAGAAGATCTCCACTGATATACTCTTTGTATTGAACCAACTCTTGTTCATACTTCATAGAGACAACCTCGGCATAACCTCTTTTGCTGACTAGGATAAGTAAATATGCACGTGCCAAACTTTCATAGTTCTGCATGGATTTGCATTCCAATCTTTTCGATCAGTCATGCCTTCTCTGAAGGACTAGATTCTTCACCAAGTCCTTTGTTTGTCAATCTTCAAAACTAACACCTCAACAAATTTCTCCTTTTTGACGATGACAAACAAGAGTTGTCAAGGAACCTATACATACAATCACCAATGCAAAATAACAGAAAAAAAGTTTGAAAGAAAAAATTAAAACAGATGGATTGGGTCACAAACATTCCAACATTTCCTTCTCCCCCCTTTTGGCATCATCGAAAAGATTCTAAAGTCCTGCAAGAACAAGTTGATACAGTCCATTCTAGAGCACAAGGTAATAAGTTAGCTAAGAAAAAACACACATGTAATATATCTAAGGGCCCAACAGGATAATAGCAACAAAGGAAACCATAAAGCAAAACGAGCAATTTAAAACCAATTATCCAGGGTTCACACATGGGTAACCCATTAAGTACAAATCAAAACCAAGCTAAAATTGTCTTAAACACGCATTAATAAAAACTATAAGAGATAATGGGACTGGGTTCTTAGGAAGGAACTAGGCAAGGAAAATTTCACGGAGGTAGCTTGAAGTATTTAACAAGTGCTTCTAGGTTCTTTGAATTGCTGGCTCTCTCGGCTACAAGAGCAACCTGATGTTTGTTGCACTCAATTGTCAATCGATCAATTTCTTGATCCTTCAACTTCAGCTGGTTGTTTAACTCTACATTTTCTGCCTCCAACTCCACAAGAGTCTGCTCCAATTCCTTCACTGCTTCAACAACCTCATCTGGTCCAAAATTCTCACTTTCATCAGCTTTCTCCATCTTGACCTGCATAGGATGCTTTGATGTCCTCTTCTCCTTGAAGAAATCACAAGTCTTCAAGATATTCATGCCAAACATCTGATGATGTATGGGCTTCTTCCCATTTCCAAGAGGAACACTAAAGTGTTCAAAAACCTACTGCAGTATGTAGGAATGCCCCTGCTTATCAGTATCAGCAATCCTTTTGATATGTCATATAATGAGCCCAGGCAGGTTTATTTTGACACCTCTGTCCAACAAGTCCATATATGTCAGGTCTAGTGCACACGCCTTACTGTTCCTCCCACCCCTTGGTAGGAGGAACTTGTGTACAAACTCAAAGAGCAGCTGATGAGCTGGTTCCATCTCCTTCTTTTCCACCTTTCTTTCTTTTCTGAGTCTAGGGTTTCCAGTGAACTTTCTTGTCACATCAAGTAGACTAACATTGTCAGTTCTCTTGGGCTATTTCAGTTTTAAGTACCTGCAATAACCTGATGCAGGAACTCCCAAGATTACCCCTAACTCAGACCTTCCAAACTCAATCTTAACTCCCTTTACCTCAGAGTATACTCTCCTACCAGCCACACTGCACTTAACATAGAACTCTCTCACTTGTTCCACAAACAAACACCTATCCTCCTTGGAAAACATCTTGGTCCATCCCTGAGCAGCTACCTTGTCTACCAAATCTTTCATCTTTGGCTCCTCTAGATTACACCAGATGCTACCATGCAATACAAGCTTTGTTGAATTGAAGGCAACCCTATCAACCTCTACCTTATTCTTTTGAGAGTCTGCAGAAGTTTCAGAATCAAAGTCATCTGGGTCCTTATCATCCTCACTGTTGTCCTCTCAAGACTCTTTTTCTCAACAGGGGCTGGTTCCTTTTCTACCCCCTTTGCAACCTGATTTTTCCCATCATTCTTAGAAAGATTCACTACTTGCTGCTTAAGTGCTGATCTGGTAGCCACTTTCCTAAGAACCACAGTCTCTTTCATACTCTCAGAGTCTGACTTTGTTTCCTCCTCATCATCCTCACTTTCATCCACCAATCTGCTTTTTCCCACAGCTTTTCCTCCTTTCATCAACTTCCTCTTCTTTGCATTTTCTGTTTTCTTTCCCTTAGGCTTTGTTTCACTCAAGAACAACACTTCCTCCTTATCTTCTTCTACATTCTCATCTTCCTCACCAAATTTTCTTTTGCTTTTTTTCTTCTCAACACTTTCCAACCTCTGAAATTCCATATCTTTCTCCTACTCTGTTGCCTCTTCCCCCTGTCAGAATCAGTTAAGTCAAGTTCTGCTTCATCAGTTGCTTCAGGAACTGAAGAGGGACCAGGTCCTTTTTCAGATCCTTTTTTAACCTCAGCAGTTTTTTGAGCTTCATCTACTGAACCACTGATTCTTAAATCTTTCCTCACTACCTCTGAGGGAACAGCCTCCGAACTAGGTTCGTTGACTGGGACCTTTTGAGAACCCACTGGTTCCACAGATTTAAACGAGTCTAATGCAATCTTAGAAGCATCTACATTAGTAATCCCAACTTCTACTCTAGACACATCAACTTCTTTTCTAGACTCCACAACCTTTTCAGCAACAACATTCTCCCTAACAGTTTCACTAACAGATACCCACTCGTCTACAGTTTTAACAAGTTCATCCAACCTAGAAACTAACACCTCTATAGCTAATTTCTCAGGGCTTAAAACATATACATGTAAAGTTGAACTAATTTCAGTGGTGTCAGTCCTTACCTCTTTAGTTTCTTTGTCAGAGACGTCATGTGTTGCAGATGCACTGGTCGATTTTGGTGTAGACTTCTTTGTTCCTTTCTTGGCCAACATTCTTTAATGTTTTTCCCTTGCTTTGGCAAATCTTTCAGCCAGAGTAGAAGTACTTGCCATGGGGTTCTTTGTAGGCTTTTAGGGTGCTTTGGTTTCAGTAGTTTTTGTGGGTGATGGGGATGTGGATTGTGATTGAGATATTGTTGTGACATTGTGTGATTTAGAGAATTTTTTAGAGAGTATAGTTCAATTTAGGGTTTGTGCGGAGAAAGTTGAAGAGAATGATAAATTTGTTAGTTCTTGAAAAAGGAAGTAATTATGACTGAAAAAGGAAAACACCTTTTGAGTGTTTGGGAACCGCAAAAAGTTATGGATGTGACGGTTATTGATGGACAGGTCATTAAGACTCCTAATCAATGTGGGATGGACTTGAATTTTGAATTTGTGACTGATAAGGAGTAATGCCAAGAAAATAGGGCGGTTACACATATAAAAAAGTTTTAATGATGCACGGCTAGGCCAACTCAACTTTTAGAAGTGTACTTAACAAAAATAACCACATAAGTGTATCTGGACATGGTTCCTCATCTTAAACATGGTTCCTTCTTGATTCCTAACAAGTCCTTTACTCGGAACACATTAGACAATACTATACGTGTATGCTTAGCTAAACAAGTATACTATTTCTAGTATAATGATTAGAATGAACTATAATAGCATAAATTTTGCAAGAACAATAAAATACTTAACTAGCCAATTCCTTGGAGAATCAGGTTCTGGGTCGTCCATGTATTTTGGTCATCCCCAACTCCAACATGTTCCTCTTAAACTGAACCCTGCTTAAAGCCTTGGTGAAGATGTCATCAATTTGATCTTCAGTCCTGCACGAATTCATAGTAATTAGACATTTTTCAACATTATCTCTCAATAAATGATGTCAAATATTAATGTGTTTAGTTCTCTTATGCTGGACTGGGTTCTTGGCAATATTGAGTGCACTTGTATTGTCACGGAAAATGGGCACTGGTCCACTCTTGATTCTGAAGTCCTCCAACTATTGTTTGATCCATAGTAATTGAGAACAAAAAGAGGCAACTGCAACATACTCAGCCTCAGTTATGGAAAGTGCCACAAAATTTTGTTTCTTTGTAGCCCAAGAAACTAAGCAAGGACCTAGGAAGTGTGTCATTCCTGAAGTACTCTTCCTATCCACCAGATGGCCTGCATAATCAGCATCAACAAAGCCAGTCAACTCAATTGTACCACCCCTGGGGTACCATAGACATAAGTCTTGAGTTCCTTTAAGATATCTCAATATTCTCTTGACAGCAGTCAAGTGGGACTCCTTGGGTTTGGACAGAAATCTTGCACAGAGTCCTACAATGTAAATAATATTTGGACGACTTGCAGTGAGATAGAGGAGAGAACCAATAATTCCTCTAAACTTGGTTTCATTTGTAGAATGACCAAGTTCATCTAGATCCAACTTTGTTCCAGGAGCAATAGGAGTAGCCATTTTCTTAGCTCCTTCCATATCAAACTTCTTTAGCAGTTTCTTGATGTACTTCTGTTGATGAATCATAGTTCCTTCAGGAGTTTGTTTGATCTGCAGCCTCAGAAAGAAATTTAGTTCTCCCATCATGCTCATCTCGAACTCGCTTCCTATTAGTTCAAAAAATCCTTTACAAAAGCTCTCATCTGTTGCACCAAAGATGATATCATCAATGTAACTTGCAGCACAAGAAAGTTCTTCCCTTTCGTCATCTGAAAGAAAGTGTTGTCAATCTTTCCTCTTGTGAAGCCATTCTTGAGTAAGAACCCTAACAATCTTTCATACCAAGCTCTGGGAGCTTGCTTCAATCCATAGAGTGTCTTGTCAAGCTTATACGCATGATCAAGAATCACTACTCACAAAACCAGGTGGCTGGATCATATATACCTCTTCATTTAGATACCTATTTAAGAATACACTCTTCATATCGATCTGATACAATGTGAATTCCATGTACGTAGCAAAAGCAATCAACATTCTTATAGCTTCCATCCTTGCCACTGGTGCAAAAGTTTCATCATAGTCAATTCCCTCTTCTTGGCTGTATCCTTGAACTACCAACCTAGCTTTATTCCTTGTAACAATGTCATGTTCATCCAGCTTATTTCTGAACACTCACTTAATTCCAAAGAATGATCTGTCCTTTGGCTTAGGAACTAAGTGTCACACCTTGCTTCTTTCAAATTGGTGTAGTTCTTCCTGCATAACTATTACCCAATATGGATCCTCCAAAGCTTTCTTAACATTCTTGGGTTCCATGGCTGAAAGAAATGCAAAGAATGTATAGAAATTCTTCCAGGCAGACTTTGTCATGATGCCAGTATCTAATTCAGATAATATATTCTCCAAAAGATGTGAACTTTGATGCTTCCAGAGTCTTGGCTGTATTTTATGTGAAGGACATGCAGCTGCATTTTGAGTAGGTTCATCTTCCTCATCATTTTCACCATCACGATCAGTTGTTCCCCCTGCCATGTTGACTCTTTGTTCCCCTTGAGTCAGTTCTCCATCAGTTTCTTGCATTTCTTCCTTTTCTTCTAGATTTTTTGTGACTTCAGCAGGTTCTTCTCGAGCAAGACATATGGCCTGGTCCTCACCATCAATAACAACCTTGTCAGATTCGTCAAATGCAACATGCATGCTTTCCTCAATACTTTGAGTTCTCTTGTTAAAGACTTTGTAGGCTTTGCTATAAGTGGAGTAACCTAAAAATATTGCTTCATCACTTCTGGCATCAAATTTCTAGAGGTTCCTTTCCATTGTTGTGAATAAATCACTTGCATTCATAAGGTCTCAAGTGTGCAATGATGGATTTTCTGCCTCTAAGTAACTCATATGGAGTCGTGTCAAGAATAGCTCTGATTGAGCACCTGTTCAGCAAGTAGCAAGTTGTGTTAACTGTTTCAGCCTAGAAATTTTTTGCTAAACCACTTGACAATAGCATAGTTCTTGCCATGTCCTCCAAGGATCTGTTCTTCCTCTCAACTGCCCCATTTTGATGTGACGTTCTTGGTGTTGAGACTTTGTGATCAATGTTGTGCTTAAGGCAATATTCCGAGAATATTACATTCTCAAACTTCGTGTCATGATCAGATCTAATGCTTACTAGTTCTAAGCTCAGCCTTTTCTGCACAATACCATTCTAATCTTTGAAGTTTTCAAATGCCTCATCCTTTGAAGTAAGGAACAGTGTCCATATATACCTTGAATAATCATCAACTATCACAAACACGAACCTCTTTCCTCCTCTGCTTCTAACTCACATTGGGCCACATAGAACCATGTGCACTAAATCCAGTGGTTTTGAAGTGCTTACCACTTTCTTTGACTTGAAAGATGATCTGGCATGTTTCCCCCTAACACAAGCATCACACATTTTGATCTCCTCGAACTTCTTGATAGGCAATCCACGAACCAGTTCCTTCGAGGCCAGTTTGTTTAATTGTGATAAATTTGCATGTCCCAATCTCTTGTGTCATAGTTGTGAATCACTTTCCTGAACATTCAAACAATTCAAATTGTTTTCTGGAAGAGAACCTAGTGACACTTTATACACATTGTTCACTCTTTTCCCTTCCATGACTACCTTCCCACTCTGTAGGTTCTTTATAATAGAGTCTACAGATGAGAAGCTAACTTCATTTTCTCTGTCATATAGATGGGAAACACTCAGAAAATTGTGTCTCAATCCATCCACATAATATACATTCTCAATTGCGTGATCCAGTGATCTCCCAACCTTTCCAATACAACTATCTGACCACTTTTACCACCACCAAAAGCCACACTCCCCTCTTGAAATGATGCGAGTAAGAGAAAGTTCCTCTTATCTCTTGTCATGTGCCTTAAACAACCGCTATCAAGAATCCGGCTTGGGTTGTTCACTCCCACTCCAGCATGCAAAATAGATTAGGGGTTAGTTTTAAGAACCTAGACAAGCTTGGGTCCCTTCTTATGAGAAAAGTGATGAATTAAATCCTTCCTAGCCCAACTAAGTAGATTTAGCCTTTTATTCTTAGTTTTAGCCCTTTAAAATGTCATGCAATTTTATTTATAATGACAAGTGTTTCCACAGAAGGTGAACATCATATTATCAGAGAGTTCTACATATTTGCTTTTAGGATTATAAGGTGGTAGAGATTTCCTAAAGCCTAAGCCCTTCTTGCTTTTGTTCTGGTTTTCAAGAACCCAGTTAATAGCTTCTGAGGACTCATTTCATTTGGTAAGCCTAGTGACTTCATAATCAATCTTTTCTTGCAAAATTCTGTTCTTCTCCATAACCTAATAAAAATTTCATTTGTTCGCTTTAGTTCACTCTCAAGAAAAGTTTGAACTTAACTAATTATTTGCTTCCCACTAACCTCTTTCATCTTACGAATTTCTAGCTCTAGATTTGAGACTTTATTTTTAATGGCAAGAACCTGACCATTACATGATGCATTGGTTTCCTCAAGTTCAACATTGGTTTCTTCTATGTTCTTGCACTTGATTTTTAATTCAGACACAACTACAGACAGTTGGTCTTTCTCAGTCTTCAATTTCTCATATCCCTTAATTAAAGTGGCAGTCATTAAAGTAAGGCTTTCATGTGAGTATGTATGTATGAAGCTTTTCTTTGAGATCAGAAAGACTTACCTCAGTTGCATGAGCAGATTCCTTATTGCCAGTTGCCATGAGAGCTGATTGACGTTTGGCTATATTTGCCTAATTTACCTTAATATTTCATTGTATTTTGGTACTTTATGCGCTCATTATATGAGATAATTGCGATTCTTGCGCTCACTTATCGTGTTTGTGATTTTAGGAATGATTTGGATGAATTTGAGGTAAGAACAATCAAAATGGAGCAAAATACTTTGGAAGGAAAGGCTTGGACCAAAGTGATGAATCAGAAGCTATTTTGAAGGCAAAGCTTCCAAGAAAGCCTTGGAATTTGGAAGTTGTTTTGAGAGCAAAGCTTCAGAGATAGCTTTGTATTTGGAAGCTATACTGGAAGCGGGGCTTCCAAGAAAGCTTTGAGGCTGGCAAGACTTAAGTTTTCCCAACTAGTTTAGACTTTGGTTTAACTTATCCTAGCACTTTGTAAACGCTATAAAAGCCTTATTATTTTGTTATTATTAGAGGAGGTCAGATTTGGAGCAGAGTTTTGTCAGAGAACACATTGAACCAAGAATTTAATTCTTTTACATCATCTATTACAATATTCAATCTTTCTTCCATGAATTATTATTTTGTTATTATGAATATATGTAGCTAAACATATCGTTCTAGGGTTAGAGTAAATACATGAAGGTTGATGTTTGAAAGTTGATTTCTACCTATTAATTTACCATTACAGATTGCTTATTCTTTCTTGAGCCTAATTGTTTAGTTATTGAGGCCTGATAATTGAACACTATTTACGGTTTTTATGTTGAACTCGATAGAGGAAACTTGTGAATGCACATAAGAAAGAATATGGCTTGATTATGAACCTGGGCATTAGGGAATCGATTTGTGGGTAGGATAGACATATATCTGTTCGCCTTGCTTAGCTAAATATAGAGTTCTTTAATGCATGCATGTGATTTAATTCCATAGAAATATAGGCGTTAGAGTAGCTTGCATAGAGTTGTGAAGAATCGACAGGTTTTCATGAATATAATTAACCTGTTAGTTAGCAATCCAGGTAATCAAGAAGTAGAATCAACTGGAAAACTCAACTGGATTGTTTGTCGCTCTAACTCTGGACCATTTCTCCTTTATTAATAACAACTCACGAATTGCTCTCGAATACTTGACTTCATTACTAATTTTTAATTATTGTTTGCTTTAGTTAGTAAAAACAACAATCATCGAAAAAGATCCCTGAATAGTTTATAGGAAGTGTTTGCTAGAATACAGTTATTCACACTAGTCCTCGAGGGAATGATACTCAACTTATCACTTTATTACTTGTCGACCACGTATACTTGCATGTGCGTTTAGGAGAAAGAAGTTTTTGGCGCCGTTGCCGGGGACTAAATAATTGACTGTTTCTTTTTTAAACGTTTACTTATTTCTATTCAGGTTTAATTTTTGTTTTGAGTTCTTATGCTA
Organism: Petunia x hybrida; assembly: GCA_037355625.1. Lineage (NCBI taxonomy): Eukaryota > Viridiplantae > Streptophyta > Magnoliopsida > Solanales > Solanaceae > Petunia > Petunia x hybrida. The sequence continues at coordinate 712,220 of JBBBVM010000454.1, forward strand.
TTTCAGATATTAGGTCTCGCTTAATTCTTACCTGTGGGAATGGCAGATGAACGAGCTTAGCAGTGCGAGATATTGCTCTTCCCAGTTTGGAGGGAGTAGCCTCGAGCATTGTTAAGCCTGAAATTACTGGGCATTTTGAAATTAAGTCCGGCATGATACAACTGTTGCATGCGACTGGGCAATATGCTGGGTTACTACATGAGGATCCACAACAACATATCCAGAATTTCTTGGAGATTAGTGACACATACACACAAGCAGACATCTCAACTAATTATGTTCGATTGATACTCTTCCCGTTTTCATTGATCGGGGCAGCAAAAAAGTGGTTAAAGTCTGAAAAGCCTGGGTCTATCACTACTTGGGATGCTTTAGCTAAGAAATTTTTGGCTAAATTCTATCCATCTGCCAAAACAGCCAGAATAAGAAGTGAGATTATGTCTTTTAGACAAAGAGACGGAGAATCCTTGTATTCAGCCTGGGAGAGATTCAAGTCATTGTTGAGAGATTGCCCACACCACAACCAATCTAATGAGGTGTTGGCCCATACTTTTATGAAAGGTTTGAATGCTCATACCAAGATCGTGGCGGATGATACTGCTGGAGGCCAGGTCTTGGCCTTGACTTTTAATGAGATATATGAACTGTTGGATAAATTTTCTCAGAGCAATCCTGACTGGTAGGGTGTTGGTAGAGCTCCAATCAAAAAAATACTGGAGTACTTCAATTGGATGCGTTCTCAGCATTAAATGTGAAGGTGGATGCAATAGCTAACCAAATCACCAAGCTAGCATTGCCACCAACTCAGCAACAAGTGCAATCAGTTCAACAAGTGCAGCAGTTCCAAAGTTTTTGTGAGGTATGTGGACAAGATCATGCTACTGATGTTTTCCCCACCAACCCAGAGTCAGTCTATTATAGCTGAAAATGCAGCCCATGCACATGCCATAAAAGATCTCGCTAATGCTCAAAAAGATATAGAACACCAAATGGGGCAAATAGTGAGCGCTCAAGGTTCTAGACCACATGGAGCACTTCCTGGTAATGTTGAATCGAATCCGAATCTAAAGGGAGTTGAGCAATGTCTTGATATAACTCTAATTAAGGGTGAAGAGTTGATGGTCAAAACTGAGGAGAAGGAGCAACCTAAAGTAGCGGAAGTAGAAAAGTGGAGAAAGTAAAGAAGAAGGAAGAGATAAAAGAGGCCCCTCTACCGCCCCCACCATTCCCACAGAGACTTCAACCATCAAAGGATATGGTTCAATTTCAAATTTGTGAGTATGATGAAAGAGCTTCAAGTTAACATTCCTTTAACTAATGTGTTTAAATTAATGCCATCGTTTGTGAAGTTCTTAAAAGAGATTCTAGTTAAGAAGAGAAAGCCACAAGAGATAGATACAATTGAGTTGACGGATGAGTGTAGTGCAATTCTGAGTAAGCTACCTCTAAAACTTCAAGATCCTGGGAGGTTTACTATTCCTTGCACTATTGATGGACAACATAGTTCTGGTGCTTTGTGTGATCTTGGGGCGAGCATAAATATCATGCCACTATCTGTTTGTAAAAGGCTAGGCTTAGGAGAAGTTAGGTCTACTTTGGTCACCCTTAAGATGACGGATGGATCACTCACTCGTCCCGATGGTAAGGTGGAGGATGTGTTGATTAAAGTTGGGAAGTTTACGTTCTCTGTTGATTTTATTATTCTAGATTATGAAGAGGATCAAGAAGCTCCAATAATTTTGGGAAGACCATTCCTAATCACCTCGAAGGAAATTATTGACATGGAACTTGGGGAGATGACTGTTAGAGCGCATGGAGAAAAAGTTACTTTCAAGGTTTATAACGAAAAGGATCACATGGCTAAGTTTGAAGAGTGTTCTTTAACAGAATGTGTCAGACAAGAATATGAAAGTAAACCGAAAGAGGTGTTTGAGTGGAATGTAGAACAAGTTGACAATGGCAAATCACTTGTGAAGTTGAAGAAGAGTTCTCCTAAAGGAAGGAAGAAGGCAAAAGTTCGTCGTAAGAAGAGGAGACGTAAATGCTGGAAGTGAGCTTAAAAGTATTGTCGTGCCACGACGTTAACTAAGGCGCTTCTCGGGAGGCAACCCGAGCCTTGTATGTAAAAAAAATAAAATAAAAATTAGAAAAAGATAAAAATAAAAAAAGAGTCGTGTCGCGACGTTAAATCAAGCGCTGGTTGAGAGGCAACCCAATTTTTATTGTTTTTGTCATTTTAATGTTTATGTAGTATTACGTAGTTTTCTTGTCGATTTGTAGGGCACGGGAAGCTCGAAAGGGGAAGTCATGTATGCGAAACAAGGGCAGAAATAACTAAGGCGAAGGGCTACGATGTGGCGGAAGCCATATTAGAAGCATTACATCCAGGGACTTGGTAAAAACGTGGCTGGAAACAAATTGGAGGAAGCTGTGAGCGCGTTAAGCTTCCACCACCGCACAAGAAAAAATTCTGCTAATAAAATCTGCCCAACAGAAGCTCAAAGCGACGCCTCCATCACAGCTAGCTGAAACAGATGCTCCAGACTTATCGGAAGTGGTATCTGGAGCGTCGCTCCCACTGTGGCTTCGAGTTGCGTGACACTTTGAACAATTTTTGGCCAGATTTTGAGCTAAATAAGGGTAGAGTGTCGCCCTCAATATCGCTTCAGCTAAACAGTGAACTCCAAAACTCACAGAGCGTTGATCAAGCGTCGCTCTTCTGAACGCTTCCAGGTAAGTTTTAAATTTTATGGGTCAACCTAGTTTTGACCTGCAACAGCTTTATACGTAAAACACATACACATATCCCATGTTTAGAACGAAAGAGCAGAAACAACAGAACAACACTAACCAACAAAACAAACAAACTTCTTCTTCTAAGAAGCAATTCAACCTCTTCCACTGCTTCAACGCTACACTGGTAAGTCTTCTTCTTGTTCTCTCACAGCTGCTGCTACACGTTGACAGTCCCAACCCCTTTCCCCTTAGACACTAAGTTGTATTTGTGTGCTGAATTTTGTGGACCATTGATGGGTCTCTGTTGTTGGTGCTGCTGTGAACCATTGTCGGGTTATGCTTGGTAACTGTTAAGGATTGAAAGTCCCATGAAAAACTGGGAGGGTCATCCCTTCCAAACGTTTATGAAAACTGAGCATCAAGGTTATGCACATAACAGGTTCGATAAAATGCCGCAGTGACTAAAAATTTTAATTTTATGAAGTCTTGAATAAAAAAATAATTAGTAGGCATAACATGAACTATTTGATGATCTAAATGTTTGAAATTGATGGCTTTTATGTGAAATTCGAATTAATCATTACTTAAAGTAAGCTATAGGCCATTGTCGCGCACAGTAGTGCCAATTCCTAGCTTTTTAGTGTTCCCGCTGACCATTCGTCTTCCTTTGCTAAGTTTTAGGTTAGTTCGTTAGCACTACATCTGTTGTAATATAATTAGGGACAAGTGTGGGGTCGTCACGACTACCCGTTGTTCTCGTATGTGTAGTTACATGTTTTGTAGATTTTGGCGAGGTCGAGCTCAAGTGTGAGGTGTCGCACACCCAATCCCTTATCAAGACGACATGTTGGGGGAAGTCTGAGTACCCCATACTTTTTGGATGATTGGTTGGTTCGTGGTTGAGATGGCACCACCACTAGCGCCAAAGGCTAGGTTGTTTAGCCTTCACGGAAGTTCATTTAACTCTTGCACCTTATTTGTTATCGCACTGAGGACATTGCTTTGTTTAAGTGTTGGGTGGGGGAACTTCCGTTCTTTTTTAGGTTATGGATGATGGTGCCCTTAGAAATTTCTTTTTAGCAATTTATATTTTTGTCGCTTGACTTTATTTTTATTTGTTTCTTGCTTTATTATATAAAAAAATGAAAAAAAAATTATAAAACTAATGAAAGATTCCAAATTTTTTTTTTAGTTTTAGTTAGTAGTACATGTCATCCGCCCCGTGGTTTTTCTTATGGCCTCGGTTCTTTTCCATGGGTAGACCTTTGAACTTAATTTTTATTTTTAGGAGTAGTATAGTATTAGTTAGTAGAGTATCTTTAGGAAAATAATAGAATGCTAGGTGCCCTTGGTTTGTTTGATACCAGTGAATTTAGATTTGTGCATGTGCTATTTGTGAATTCCTTTTGGTCTTAAATTTGTGATGCATGCCTAGAAAAATTTGAATGACCTTCTTGAGATGCTTAAGTTCAACTACTTGACTATTTTGTGAACCATTGTGACTTAGTGCTTAAATTTCAAAAGTTGCACCTTATTTGCTTAAATCGAGAGTTGGAATGGAATCGTCTTGAGTAAACTATGTGCCATGTGTGATGTAAGGTATTTTTTCTTATGTTCCGTGCTTGGATATTGATGTCTAGAACTGTTGAGTTAATTGAATTCTAATTTTTGATTATGACAAAAAGCAACCAACACTTAAGTCCAATGTGCAAATTGCAGGACTTACAAGTAGGATCTCTGTAAAGATCTTAAAAGGAAAGGAAGATTGTCGATTGATGATTAGAAGAGTCAGCTATGGAAAGTCGATCATTAAGGCCCGGTAATTGTGTGGGACGTGTCCCAAATCAGCTCTTGCCTTATTCTCTATGAGGATATTTATATCTTCTAGAGAATCAAATCTCCTGGGTCAATCTCTCTATTCCTCAATCCCAGTAAATCAAATCTCCGTCATCCTCCATCGATCATGCGAGCAGATCTGCCATATCTCTTCTTCAACGGGCAACTCTGATGATTCACTATTTATACTTGAAGTCTACTGGAGATTAGTTCACGCTTCTACTTACAATCTACTTCTCTCTAAGTCTTTTACTTTCAAACACTGTATTTCTAAGAGTCTACGAGTGATCGATAGAAAAGAAAGAGAGTTCTTGTAGTGAGGTAATAGTTGTGTCAGGGAAGTTGGTCTGATTATCTATAAATCAGACAAGATCGTTGGTGGTGAGCGAAGGAATAAAACCATTTGTGAAAAGACGTTTTTGGTTAACGATAAACCATAAGTGTACTTGTGTTCTACAAAGAGCTTGAAGAGAGATAACTCCCTTGTGACCCAAGGGGACTGGATTAGGAACCATTTGGTTCTGAACCAGTATAAAACTCTGTGTTATTTATTCTTATTGCTGCCTTTCCATTTTGCATAGCATTTTATTTATCACCTAAAGTCAACTAATAACTTGATCAGTCGACTAAATTTATAAGTCTGAACAATTCACCCCCCTCTTGTATTCATCAATTGGTATCAGAGCTTGGACTCACATACTTTTTGTTTTGCCTTACAGCAAGTGAGAAAAGATCATGTCTTCACACATCGTCAATGGAGCACTTCTACAAGAGGGAACTTCTGCCACCCAACCTCCTTACTTCAATGGTAAGCACTATGGTCATTGGAAGATTCGTATAGAAACATACGTTAAATCGATTGACTTTAAGGTCTGGCGTGTCATCAAGAAGGGTCCCTTTGACATCCCCACTACCAAGCCCTCAAAGAAAGAAGGAGATCCTCAAAATGTTCCTACTGATGTTGATATGGATGATTATACTGACGAACAGAGAGAGGTTATCCAACTTAATTACAAAGCTGTGAACATTCTTTACAATGCTATCAGTGGTGAAGAATATGAAAAAATATCCAGTTGTGAAACTGCTAAAGAAATATGGGATAAACTGGAGGTTACCTATGAAGGGACTAGCAAGGTCAAGGAAACTAGAATCAATCTTCTAGTTTATGAGTATGAATTATTTCAAATGAAAGATGGAGAGTCTGTGGAAGATATGTTTGCTAGTGATGTTTGGCATTTTACGACAATATTTCCTTAATATTTCTGCATGTTTGAGCTTGTTATTCGCTCGTTTTATAGTTTATGAATGTGGTTTTACACTAATTTTATGTCGTGTGTATGTAGTTTCCTTGGTGGAGAAGTCAATCGGTTAACTAATGTTAACAATAATCGTCTTGAGCAAATCAATACTCTCACCAGGGAAAAGGACCTTCTTTTCGAGGAGAAAGAAGGGTTCGCACGCTCTGTCCAGGGTTTGGAGAGACTGCTTGAGGAATGCCACAATTGCTTGAACAGCGCCAACGACACCCGTGAATCTCTTGAGACGAATCTACAGAGGGCGAATGAAGAGTCAATCAAAGCCCGCTCTGAACTCCAAGCTGCCAAGGATCAGGTTGCCCAGTTAATGGGTGCTCAGGCCACATTAACCAAGGACTTGGCGAACTTGCGTGATCAGTCGGAAATCAAGGCTAAGCTTGCAGCCCTCGAAGCCAAGCGTACGCTGCTCGTGCAGATCCAAGCTGGACAAGTAAATGTCGAAGAGATGCTACAAACGACAAAGGGCGCTGTTCGAAGAATACACCAAGCACTGGGTCTCTCCCCTGAAGAGTCTGAAGGCGATGACGATGATGATGAAGATGAAGATGAGGGTTCAGGGGATGACGACAGGACTGACGGAGCTGGTGCGTTGAGTCCTGGTCATGGCCCTTCAAGCTAATGCTCTTTTTTCTTAATTGATGTATTTTTGTTTTGTCCGGCGAGAGCCGGACTTACTTGTTTGGTGGACAGAAGTCTAACAAAGACTTTCTGGTCCTTGGCCGGTTTGCTTGGCCTTTTAAACACTCTGCGAATTTCTGTCAGCCATTTTTGGGATTTTATCAATTCACAGTTTAATGTATATATGCAGTTTCAGATCTATTCAGTGACTATGTTTAGTTTGAATTCTTGACCCTTTTGTATGCATACGCTGTGGCTTTCGTGCCTTGTGATTGGGAGTTACTTTTCTTGAACCTTGAACTTTATTAAGTTCGTATTTCCAACAGTCTGCCCGAATGTTTTGAACTTACTCTTTCATTAGGTAAAGGTCGCAAGTTGTAGGTAGTTTGACCGAATTGTGGTCGTTAGAGTTCTGGCCGAGTTGTTTAGCCTTGTGAACGACTTCTCTTATTTTCGTGGGAGCCTTGTCACATGAAGGTTTTGTTTTGTGAATGACTTCTCTTATTTGCCGTGGAAGTCTTATCACGCGAATTGAAAAATTTAATGCCTTTAAATAAGGTCTTTTGCCTTGCCTGTATGAAGGTCTTACTTTTGCCTGTATGAAGGTCTTATCTGGCCTATAGGGCCCTCACCACCCCCCTTGTTTTCATGTTGGAACACGTAAAGTGACAATATGAAAAGAGTTTACGGTGAGTTGTCTATTGAACACATATAACCAAACGAGGAGTGTGTCCGTTGTGGGATTTGAACCCACAGCCGCGAAGTTAAGAACTTCGAGCTCTGCCAATTGAGCTAAACGGATCTGGCCTTGTTCAGGCCGTTAGTAGCATTTAGAGAGAATGTATAACAAGAGTAATAACTTTCATGTAAAGATAAAACCAGAGTAATAACTTACATGTAAAGATAAAAAGGTAAGCGTAGAGTGACTAACCGTTTTCGTCACCTAGAAGTGATACCTTTTGAGGTGAACTACATTCCAACTGTTCGGGACAATCGAACCATTCGGTCATGCCAAGCGGTAAGACCCTTTGCCGACCGAAGCGATCACTTTGTAGGTCCTTCCCAGTTAGGGCCAAGCTTCCCCCAGTTTGTCTCTTGTGTGCTCTGGGAAACTTTTCTGAGTACAAAGTCCCCGACTTGGAAGCTTCGTACGCGCAGTCCCCGATTGTAGTATTTTTCGATTCGCTCTTTTTGTGCAACCACTCATACAAGGGCCAGTTCTCTGCGTTCCTCGAGGAGATCCAGCTCTTCGGACAGGTTGACTGAGTTTGATTCTTCAGTGGCATGTGCATATCGCAGACTGGGTTCTCCTATCTCAACTGGGATGAGAGCGTCTGCACCATACACCAATGAGTAAGGAGTTTCCCCGGTACTCATTTTTACCGTGGTGCGGTAAGCCCACAATACTCCAGGTAATTCTTCTGCCCAACATCCCTTTGCCTGCTCGAGGTGCTTTTGGAGAGACTCAACAATGATTTTGTTGGTAGACTCGGCCTGCCCATTGGCAACAGGGTGATATGGAGAAGAAGTGATTCTCTTAATATGCAAATCGTCAAGGAACCTAGTCACTTTCTGGCCGACGAATTGCGGGCCGTTGTCCATGACTATTTCCTTAGGTGCTCCAAAGCGGCATAAGACAAAGCGCCAGAGAAAGTCGATAACCTCTGTTTGCCGTATTTTTGAATACGCTGCTGCCTCAACCCATTTTGTGAAATAATCAGTGATGATCAGTAAAAAATGCATTCCCCTTGGTGCCGTGGGAAGAGGACCAACGATGTCTATTCCCCACTTCATGAAATGCCACGGGGAGATTATCGAATGCAGCGGTTCGGCTGGCTGATGGAGAAGGTGAGAAAACCTCTGGCATTTGTCACACTTCTTGACAAACTCATTTGCATCTTTCTCCATTTTGTCCCAATAATAACCCGCACGTATCAGCTTTCGAGTTAATGCCTTACCACCGGAGTGATTTCCGCAGCAGCCTTCGTGGACTTCTCTCATTACATAATTAGTTTGATTTGGCCCGAGACATTTTGCGAGGGGTCCTGCGAACATCCTTCGGTACAGTTCTCCATTGAGAATGGTGTATCGGGCTGCTTTTATTCGGAGTTTACGAGCAGCCTTCGCATCTGCGGGCAGAGTTCCATGGACAAGATAATTCGTTATCTCATTCCTCCAGTCCCAGGTAGTGCTGACGGTGTTAACTTCAAACTTATCCCTGTCCATGGTGGTGTAGAGAAGTTGAACAATAGCCAAAGAGCTAGCTGCCCCTATTTCCGCAACAGATCCCATATTTGCAAGAGCGTCAGCTTCGTGATTCTCTTCCCGCGGAATCTGAATTGCTACCCACTCGTTGAACTGTGCCAAGAGGTCTTTCACTCGGCCGAGGTACGCCTGCATCCTGGGTTCTCGTGCGATGAAACCTCCATTGATCTGATTGATCACCAGTTGAGAATCGCTTTTTAGCTTGACTATGGTTGCCCCATAGTTCCGTGCTAATTCCAATCCTGCAATAACGGCCTCATACTCGGCCTCATTGTTAGTAATGAAGGGGCATTTGATAGCTTGCCTTACCGTCTCTCCGGATGGAGCAACGAGGACCAGCCCGAGTCCTGATCCCTTCACACTCGAGGAGCCGTCTGTGTGGAGGACCCAAGTACCCGGAGCCTGTCCGGCATAGAGAATGGCTTCCTTCTCTGCCTCAGGATATACATTCATACTGAAGTCTGCCACGAAGTCTGCCAAGACTTGTGACTTTATCGCTACCCTGGGCTGATAAGTGATATCAAATTCGATAATTCTATAGCCCATTTTACCAATCTTCCTGAAAATTCTGGTTTATGCAGGACATTTCGTAAAGGAAAAGTAGTAACCACAACTATCGAATGACTTTGAAAATATGGACGTAATTTTCGAGCAGCAGTTACTAGAGCTAATGCTAATTTTTCTAAAGGTTGATAGCGAGTTTCTGGATCAATTAGAGCTTTGCTAACATAGTAGATAGGAAGTTGTTTACCTTTTTCTTCTCGAACTAGTACTGCGCTTACCGATGATTCTGAGACTGCCAGATAGACTAGCAGCTGCTCGCCTTCCACAGGTGTGGTAAGTAGTGGAGGATTGGACAGATACTTCTTTAGATCCCTCAATGCCTGCTGACATTCAGGAGTCCATTCGAACTCCTAATTTTGTTTTAAGACATCGAAGAAACTCTTGCAACGATCAGATGACCGGGAGATGAATCTGCGTAAAGCTGCTACTCTCCCCGTTAATCTCATGACCTCTTTCTTATCGCGAAGTACATCCGGGATTGATTCAATAGCCTTAATCTGAGCGGGATTGACTTCAATGCCTCGCTGAGAAACAATGAACCCCAGAAATTTTCCCGATCCAACTCCGAAAGCGCATTTCTCTGGATTCAATTTCATGTTGTATTGATCCAGAATTCGGAAAGCCTCTTTCAGATGAGCCAGATGGTCTTCTGCCCGTTTGGATTTTATCAGCATGTCGTCAATGTATACTTCCATAGTCTTTCCGATGTGGTCATGGAACATTCGATTGACTAGACGCTGGTAGGTCGCACCTGCATTTTTTAATCCAAATGGCATAACTTTATAACAATACGTACCTCGACAAGTTATGAATGCCGTTTTTTCTTGGTCCTCAGGGTTCATCAGTATCTGGTTTTATCCGGAATACGCATCGAGGAAGGTTAGCACTTCATGTCCGGCTGTTGCGTCGATTAGCTAGTCTATCCTGGGAAGAGGATATGAATCCTTCGGACAGGCTTTGTTCAGATCTGTGAAGTCAATGCAGACCCGCCACTTGCCGTTCTTTTTAGGCACGACAACCACGTTTGCTAGCCAGTCTGGATATTTGACTTCACGTACTGAACCGATCTTTAACAGCCGGTCGACCTCGTCATTGATTACCTGGTTTCGGAAAGCTCCTTGTTGGCGCGTCTTTTGTTTCACTGGGCGGTGGTACGGATCCACGTGCAACCTGTGAGTAATGATGTCAGGAGAAATACCTGTCATATCTGCATGGGACCAGGCGAATGTTGTATGCCGCTCTTTGAGGAACCGCAGGATATCTCTCCGCAGGCGTTCGCTCAACTCAGTCCCCAAATACACCTTTCGCTCTGGCATATCAGCGAACAGCTCTTCGGGTTCCAGGGCTTCTACTGTTGGCATGTGGTTTTCCTTCTCATCCATCTTGGTGATGAACTCCGGGACTTCGTACTTAATCTCATCAGGGGTAGTACTCGGACCCGGGTGCTGTAGTTGCTATTTGTTCTCCTCGGGTAGTTTGAGGGCTACCGAGTAACAATCTCGGGCAGTGCGTTGCTCTCCTCGGACTTCACGTACTCCCCACTCGGATGGGAACTTCAACACCTGATGGTAGGTAGAAGGGACGGTTTGCATGTCGTGGATCCAAGGTCTGCCTAGAATGATGTTGTAGGCTAAATCTGCATCAACGACATGAAAGGTTGTCTCCTTTGCTACCCCCTCGGCCAAAGTAGTCAAGGTGATCTCTCCGAGAGTCTTTTCGCTTGAATTGTTGAAACCGGAAAGAACTCGAGATATTGGCATGATCTTATCTGCTAGCTGCATTTCATTCACAACCCGTGAATGGATGATATTCGCAGAGCTGCCCGCATCTATGAGCACTCGCTTCACGTCGAAATCCGCCACACGTAACGTTATGACTAACGCATCAGCGTGAGGAAATTGCGACCCATCAGCGTCGGACTCCTCAAAGGTGATTATCTCTCCTGACCGGGGACGCTTGTTGTTTGTAATGGACACCTTTGCATACTTCTTCGCTGTGAAGGTAACCGAATCTACCTCGATCCCACCCGAAATAATGTTGACCGTTCGTTTCGGAGAGGATGCTCGTGGTAGACCAGGTTTGTTCTGCTGAGCCTTTGCGTGAGTTTGCTTTCCCTTCTCTGTCAGGAACTCCTTCAAGAATCCCTGCTTCAACAAATGAGCAATCTCATACCTTAAAGCTTTACAGTCTTCTGTGGTGTGCCCATGGTCGCGGTGGAATTCGCAATACAGGTCTTGGTTTCGCTTGCTGGGATCGGTCTTCATGTCTTTTGGCCACCTGACTTTTTCTCCCATATTTTTGAGTACGGCCATGACCTCCGTCATTTCAACGTTGAAGTTCGGCAGGCTGGGGGCCCCGTGGGGATTTGACTCGGAATTCTCCCTTCGAGACAGTCCCCTATTGCTGTTGCTGTTGCGGTTGCGTCCCTTGGAATTTTTACGCGATTGGTCGAGGTACGGTTCATACCGTGTGCCTGACCTCTCCGTTTCTGCTTTTCCGCCGGACCCGCTGCTGCGAGCCTGAGCCCTTCCCCGAGCACCTGTTCCGATCAGTTTATCTTCATCGATACGTACCTTAGAATTGTACCGATTGTATACGTCTGACCAACTGGCTGCTGGGAACTCGCGAAGAGACTCGTAGAGCCTTCGTGTGGCCTCTGAACTCCTAACATCCAAGCTGTTGGTGAATGCGATTGCTGCCCACCTATCTGGTACTTTGGGGAGCATCATACGTTCTCTCTGGAACCGATCTACGTACTTGCGAAGTGACTCGTCAGGTCTCTGCTTAATTTCAAAGATATCTTCTACCCGGGTCTCTGTCTTCTGAGCGCCCGTGTGTGCCTTCACGAACAATTCAGCCATTTCTGTGAAGGATCCGATAGAGTTGGGTGGCAGCATTGAATACCATCGCAGGGCTCCATCTGCCAGGGTTTCTACGAACTTCTTCAATTGCACAGACTCGATCTCTTCATCGGTGAGATCACTGGCCTTTATGAAATTGCTGAACATCATGAGATGACCGTTGGGATCAGATGTTCCGCGATACCTTGGTATATTCGGTATTTTGAACGTCTTGGGTATCGCCTTTGGGGCCGCCTCCTTCTTCCAGGGCCGCTGTGAGTAACGCTGGACGTCAACTTTCTTCAGCGTGGGTGGGGCGCCTGGTATCTGATCGATTCTCTCGTGAAGAGACTTTTGAAGTGCTTCTTGGCTTTCCTTGAATTGTTTGGTGAGGTTTTCTACGACAAGGCTCATATCCGTAGGTGCTGTCGACTCTACGTTTGGATTCTGGTTGGCCTGAGTCGCTGGATCTGCAGTACCGCTACCGTTGTTGCGCTCTTCTCCTCGTCTTGAAGTGTGGGAAGATGGTGCGTTGGCGTTGGGTGTTGCAGCGTCGGCCCTTGAAGTTGAAGGATTGCTTCTCCGGAGAGAAGTTAGTGCTTCGTTGATTCCCCGGTTCACTTCTGACTGCTGCTGCATAAAATCAAAAAGTGTTTTCTGCAGGTCCCCTCGGCCAGGGGAGAGACTCCTAATTCGTCGTCTCCTCGGTGGAGTAGTGCTCTGAGAGCGCCCACGCCGATTTTGCCTGACCGGTCCTTAGGCAGACTGTTGCCGCCCATCGGACGAACAGTCGGGGGAGTATCTAGGAGATCTAGGAGAATAACTGGGACTGCGTGAAGGGGTGTTTACCTGCTGTCCGCCTACAAGGGTTTGCTGGGGACTATCCTCTGCCATGTTAGTTATGAAATAAGAAGATAGACAGAGATAGATATAATATCGAAAGTAGACGTTTTAACCTACGAAAGCTATTGACCGGCTCCCACTGTGGTCGCCAAATTGTTTAACCTAGATCCGATTTTAGGCCAATTAACAATTAAATTTATATTTGCAGGGTCACGATCAATAGTCGAGATTAAATATTTGCAAGAAGGATTAAATAGCAATAATATAGAGCGTTAAAAGTAAAGCATAAATGAAAATAAAGAGAAGCAAACGTATCGTATCCTTCGTCTCCGGGGAGAGTCGGTCGATATCCACCACACTTTAGATGATCAAATGCGAAAGTAATAATTGAAATGTAGGCAGAGAGTATTTTTGAACGAGAGAAAGAGTATTCTTATTGACAATGTAAGCAGGAAGTAAAAGTTGTTACAATTGGTTGAAGTAAAAGTTGTTACAATTGGTTAAAGTAAATGTTATTTATAGGCATGGAAGGTGCCTGTTGAGATTGTAGTAGCCGTTGGGTGTGGAACCGTTCGGGTAAGTAACTGCCAGGCGTCTTATCCAGAAAAGGTTGTAACCGCTGGGTGACCAATTAATAAATGATCGCATCCAATAATGCTAATAACTGCCCATTTAAATTATGCTGACTGTTGACGTCGTGTCCAGTAACTTCTGTGGGTCTGCCCGTGGGAAAGATCTGTCTGGTAGATGTCTGTCCGGTGAATGCATGTCCGGTGAAACGTCAGTTCATGCCACGTGGATGACACGTGTCACTTATCAAAGTCCAGTCAGTTTTTATCAAATACACTTGATTTCAGTTACTTGCTTTTGATTATTGCATTTAGTTAGTAAAATCTCAACCATTGGAAAAAGATCCCTGAATAGTTTTTAAGAAATTGTTTGCTAGGATTCAGTCTGAATAGTCCTCATGGGAACGATACTCTACTTATCACTTTATTACTTGTCGACCACGTATACTTGCGTGTGCGTTGGGAGCAACAAGTTTTTGGCGCCGTTGCCGGGGACTAAATTGACTGTTTTCTTTTTGAACAATTTATTATTTTCTATTCAGGTTTCATTTTTTTTATTTTATTTTTTAGTTTATTATTGTATTACTAGTTTACCTGGCATCTTTTAATGAAAGTGGGTCGAATGATGGATGCTCAAGTTTTATTGATTCTTGTCTACTTTGCGGAGGAACCCACTTGTGGAAAAATTGTCCAACTCTTTCAACCCTACGAGACTGGTTATGTGAATTTTCTACCACCTTTGATTGAAATTTTTGTAAATTGTGTGGTGGTCAATGGAATGATTGTCCTAAGTGTCATGCTCCTTCCCCCAATAATTTTTGTGATAATTCTAATGATGTTTGTGAGTTTGACAGGAGCGATAAAGTGCAGGTTGTTAGCGAAACTTGGCTAATGGAGCAAGCCAAACTCTTAGAAGCTTATGGGGATTTCAGGGGTGAACTTACAAATATGACGAGGCAATTTATGGAAGAAAGGGTTGTGCTCGGGCAAGAAATCGACGAATTTGGTTCGACTATTCACGACTTGGAGGAGAATTTGAGTGATATGGTTGAGGTGTCTAATGCCCAATTATCAGTTGTCGTGAATGGTAGATTTGAGATATAAGAGCTTAGAAGCCAATTTGAGGAGCAAAAAGTGGAATTCCTACCACTCGACCCAATATTAGTTGATGATGCCGAAGTTGAGGAAATTACATTAGAGTCAAGTGAGGAATTAGAAAACATCATATTTGAGGACTCTAGTGTTTGTACAAGTGAGGTTGTCAAAAGTGATGCAATCTTAGAATTACAGCGCATTGGACCTCATTCCAATCATTTTTCAACATTGTGTTTGGATGGTGACATGAAGATTGAGCCACCCGAGCCTATGAAGAAACCCAAGGAGGAGGAACAAGGTGCCTATATTTTAAAGTTTGTGATGTCGAGGAGATAAAATGACATCCCTCATTTAAAGGCCAAGAAGTGCAAAATGCGGCATTGTTTACTTGGTCCTTTTGTATTTTTGCCACCACCCCAATACCATAGTTGTAAACTTGAGGCAAAGTTGGGGATTCAATTCATAAGTTCAAGGTGGAGGAAAAAGTGATGAAGTTGTCTTCGTCGTGCCGCGACGTTAAATCAAGCGCTTCTTGGGAGGCAACCCAATTTGTTTGCTTTACTATTTATTTATTTTTATTTTTACTTTTATAGTTGTATATTACTTTGGGTGATTCCTTGGATTGCAGGTTCATGTAATGTCGAGGCTAAGTGTGGGGTGTCCTCACCCTTGCCTAATATTGATGACCTGTTGGGGGAAGTCTGAGTACCTCATACTATATGGAAGCTTGGAGGATGCTAGCACCAAGGACTAGAGTCTTCAGGGAAGTTTTCTTTACCTTGCACTTTCTTATTTTTAGCACTGAGGACATTGCTTAGTTTAAGTGTGGGGTGGGGAACTACCCTTTATCTATTTTTGAGGTTAGGGATGCATGTACCGTAGGATTTTTCCTTTGTCACTTGACTTTATTTTGATTTGTTTCTTTCTTTATTATATGAAAAAAATTGAAAAAAAAAAATTAGAAAACCAATGAAAAATTCCAAAAAGATTTTCCTTTTAGTTTTTATTAGTGGTACATGTCATCCACCCCGTGGTTTTTCTTATGGCCTCGGTTCTTTTCCACGGGGAGACCTTTGAACCGGGGAGTTTTTATTTTTTAGGAGTAGAATAGTTAGTATAGGTGACCCTAGACGAATGAAATAGGTAGAATGCTAGGTGCCTTTGATTTGTTTGATACCGGTGGACTTGAACTGTTGCATGTGCTATTGGTGGTGTCCTTTGGTTTTAAATTGAGATGCATGCCTAGAAAAAAATGGAATAACCCCCTTGAGATGCTTGAGTCCACTTGCTTGACTTTATTGTGAACCGTTGTGCATTAGTGCTTAATTTTCCACAAGTTGCACTCTAGATACTTGATTGAGAGTTGTTGATGGAGCCTTTTTGAGTAGACTGTGTGCGATGTGTGTGTGAGGCATGTTCTTGTTTGCTCCATGTTGCATATTAATGTCTAGAACTTGCCCCGTGTGTGTGCAAAGCGAAATCCTAGGTTTGCTCTAGTCGGAAAATGATACAAGGCCTTCTTTTGATTTGCCTACCCTTACATATACACCTTGGAAAAAATTGTTGCTGTGATTTGAATTGACCCTTTTTGTTAGCACCCACACCCCGAGCCTACCCATTTGTTCTAAATTGTCTCTTTTGGCCCTTTACTCCTTAAGCACTTTAGTTAATATTGTGTTGTTGTTTTGGAGTTGTGGTTGGATTTTGGGAGGTTCTTGAGTGGAGCTAATGAAGGGGAATAATTGTGAAAATTGTGAAGTGGTGAAAAGCATTGGCAAGGTTGGAAGTTAATGAAATTGAAAAAAAAAAAAAAAGGATGAAAAAGAAAAGAAAAAAATAGCAAAGTTGAAAAGAAAAAAATTGGAAAAAGAAATAAAAAAAAAAAGAAAGATATCCATTCCTTGCTAGTGTGTGCTTAAAAAGAAAAAAATGCTACTTATTGAGAAGGTGTATGTGTGGAAGTTGTTGATTGGGTGGTTTTGATGGGAATTGTGTTTGAAATAATTGTGATGTATTAAAGTGCTTAGGGAGGTAGTCACTATTACCATATGTATCCTACCCGCCCCTTAGCCTACATTACAACCTTTTTAAAGTCCTAGTTAATCCCGGTTGGAGTGAGCTTACATTAGTGGAGTCCTACACTACGGGCAAGCCTATGGTACATTGTGTGTGACATGTGAGCCTTTCATGAGAGTGAGTGAATTCATTTGTTATTGCCCCGTTCTATTCATGATATTTGTTGTTGTCTGTGATCTTTGGGGGGGCACTCTCTTTCATATTGGTGAGGGCACATGGTTTGCATGAAATAGGTGAAGTTGATGGCTTCTTGGTTGAGTAGATAGGTGTGATTTTGTGGGAGCATGGTAGCAATGGGTTGAGTTTGTGCATTTGAGCTATTTTGGGGTGGTTGTTCTCATATTTTTGAGTTTGTTAAATTATTGGCATGTTGTGGATATTATGTATGCATTTGTTCAATGGTCGGTATCAACCATAGTCATAGGCAGACCTGTTTTACCTAGGTTGGGATGTGAGATGTGACTTGCTCGAGGGCGAGCAAAGGTTCAAGTGTGGGGTGGTGATGTTTGGCATTTTACGCCAATATTTCCTTAATATTTCCGCATGTTTGAGCTTGTTATTCGCTCGTTTTATAGTTTATGAATGTGGTTTTACACTAATTTTATGTCGTGTGTATGTAGGTTGTTACGCAGTGTAATTGGAACTTTTAGGAGCTTGATCGAGCAAGGAAAGATTGGATTTTGATTGAGGATTGGATCGAGCACACGAAGGCACGACACGAGCGAGCAAAAGAGCGAACGGAACAGAAAAATGGCTGAGCGCTGTAGCCTCCGCAGCGCGCCGCCCAACGCGCCAGACTGGCAGGCGCGGTTGTGGGCGCGGAGCATGGCCAAGGCGGGCTGATTTTGGCGTCTTCTGGTTGGGTGCACGCGTTCCGAGGCGCGGGGCGCTCGTTATAGCGCCCCTTGTGCGCGTTTTTACTTCCTATTTCGTCTAGGCTTGGGTCTAACTTATTACTAGGGGTTTGTAAACCTTATAAATAGTCTTTAACTTAGTTTTTTAGGGGAGTTCAGACCTTGGAGCAAGTTTTGGAGGAGAGGGGAGGAGCCCTAGATGTCTTCTAACAAGTTCTTTCTCTTTTTCTCTTATTCTTCTCCTTAATTCTATAGTTTGTTCGTTCTAGGGTTAGAGTAAATACATGAAGGTTGATATTTGAAAGTTGATTTCTATATATTGATTTACCATTACGGATTGTTTATTCTTTCTTGATCATAATTGTTTGATTATTGAGGCCTGATAATTGAACACTATCTATGGTTTTTAGATTGAACTCGAAAGAGGGAATTTATGAACGCAATAAGAAAGAGTAGAGCTAGATTGTGAACCCGGGCATCGGGGAACCAATTTGTGACTAGAATAGACATATACTTGCTTGCCTAGCTTAACTAATCACAGAATTCGTTAATGCGTGCACATGATTCAACCCATAGACATATAGGGATTGGAGTAGCCTGCATAGACCGTGAAGAATCGAAAGGTTTTCATGGGTACATTTAACCTGTAGTTAGCAATCTAGGAAATCAAGAAGTAGAATCAACTGGAAAACTCAACTGGATTGTTCGTAACTCTGACCCTGGACCGTTTATTCTTTATTGATAACAACTATAGTTTGCTCTCGAGTACTTGATTTCAGTTACTTGCTTTTGATTATTGCATTTAGTTAGTAAAATCTCAACCATTGGAAAAAGATCCCTGAATAGTTTTTAAGAAATTGTTTGCTAGGATTCAGTCTGAATAGTCCTCGTGGGAACGATACTCTACTTATCACTTTATTACTTGTCGACCACGTATACTTGCGTGTGCGTTGGGAGCAACAGCTAGATTTAGCAAAATCATTGGAGAACTCAAAGCACTCGGAAAGATTTACACCAGCGGTGAACAAATAAGAAAGATTCTGAGAAGCCTCCCCACCACATGGCAACCAATGGTCATAAACATAGAGAGTGGAGATCTGAACAAAATTTCTTATGATGAGCTCAGAGGTGATCTGATCGCTTTCGAGAAAACTCATCTAAAACGTAATGCTTTAGAAGAGAAAAAGAGAACTGTAGCCTTCAATACTACAGTGGAAGAAGTTGACTACGATCAGGAAGTTGAAGAAGATGACATTCAAGAACAGCTTGCCATGATGTCAAGGAACTTGAATGGTCTTGTAAATCGAAGAAGACAGTTCAGAAAAGGGAAAGTTCCTTTCAAGAAAGATCAATCCAACTACAAAAATGAGGGACGTTGTTTTGAATGTGGCAAATAAGGTCATATTGCTAACAACTGCCCTGATGCAAAAAGAAAAGGAAGGAACAGATCTTACGCAGCTTGGAGTGATGAGGATGTAGCTGACGCTGAGCCGGAAGAAGCTGCAAACATTTGTTTCATGGCCTCAGACAACTCTACCAGCAGCGGAATTCCTTCAAACGTCTTAAGTGAGGTACGTTGTGAATTCTGCATTGAAAACTCTAGAAATCTAGATGAAGTTCTAGACGAACTAGAAAAGGCACTTAAGAAAATTAAGAGATTAAGTAAAGAGAAAGAGGAATGGGAAATGAAATTGGAAGTAGTTGAGACTGAAAATGAATTCTTAAAGGAAGAAATGAATCAACTTAAGTTCAAACTTAACAGTCATCGAAAATCCACTAGTCATAGTTCAATAGGATCGAATAGTTTCTATAGAACAGCTAGATCTTCTACATCTACTGCGAAAACTCAAAATGTGCCTACTTGCTATCATTGTGGTGAACCAGGACACGTGTTTAGAAGATGTCAAAAGAGAAATCTTGGAAAATAGATTTGGAGACCAAAGGCTAAAAGTGAGGCTAGCACCTCTAAAGCTAACCTGCAAGGACCCAAGCATACTTGGGTACCTAAAAATGCTTAAAAACCTTGTTTTGCAGGGACACCACAAAAGGACAATGAAGATGGAAAAATGGTTTCTTGATAGTGGATGCTCCCGACATATGACTGGTGACAACAGTTGTTCAAATCTATAACAAGAATTGATGGAGGGTCTGTTAAATTCGGAGGAGATGCCAAAGGAAAGATCGTCGGCATTGGAATCATCTCTTTAAGCCCCTCTTGTGATATCAAAGAAGCATTCCTAGTTGATGGACTCAAGCACAACCTTCTGAGCATCAGTCAACTATGCGATGGTGGGTACGAGGTAAAATTTGAATCTAGCAGATGCATCATTCACGATAACAAAGGTAAGGTACTAAAGTGATGTACTAAAGTGCTTAGGGAGGTAGTCACTATTTTATCCATATTTATCCTACCCGTCTTTTAGCCTACATTACAACCCTTAAAGTTCTAATTAATCCCGAATTGGAGTGAGCTTACATTAGTGGAGTCCTACACTACAAGCAAGCCTATGGTACGTCGTGTGTGGCACGTGAACTTCTTTGTGAGAGCGAGTGAATTCTTTCTATATTATGTCCCTAATCTATTCTTGAAAATATATTCTTTGTGTGATTTTTGGGACACTCTCTTGATTCTTTATTATTGGGTGAGGGCACATGGTTTTCGAGAGATAGATGAAGTTATTGACTTCTTGGTTGAGCAAATGGATGTGCTTTTATGAAAGCTTAGTTATATTGAGTCGGTTTTTGAAATTGAGATGTTTTGAGTTGGTTGTTCTAGTATTTTGAAATTGGGTAATCTTTGACATGTTGTGGATCACATGGTATGTGCTTATGCTCTTGTCTAATGGTCGGTATCAACCATAATCATAGGTAGACCTGTTTTATCGAGTGTTGGGATCTAGTTGAGAAATTGGTTTTGGAAATTGCTCGAGAGCGAGCAAAGGTCTAAGTGTGGGGTGGTGATGTTTGGCTATATTTGCCTAATTTACCTTAATATTTCCTTGCATTTTGGTACTTTATGTGCTCATTATATGAGATAATTGCGATTCTTGCGCTCACTTATCGTTTTTGTGATTTTAGAAATGGTTTGAATGAATTCGAGGCAAGAACAATCAAAATGGAGCAAAATACTTTGGAAGGCAAGGCTTGGACCAAAGTGATGAATCGGAAGCTATTTTGAAGGAAAAGCTTCCAAGAAAGCCTTGGAATTTGAAAGTTGTTTTGAGAGCAAAGCTTCAGAGATAGCTTTATATTTGGAAGCTATACTGGAAGCGGGGCTTCCAAGAAAGCCTTGAGGCTGGCGAGACTTAAGTTTTCCCAACTAGTTTAGGCTTTGGTTTAACTTATCCTAGCACTTTGTAAATGCTATAAAAGCCTTATTATTTCGTTATTATTAGAGGAGGTCAGTTTTGGAGCAGAGTTTTGTCAGAGAATACATTGAACCAAGGGTTCAATTCTTTTACATCATCTATTACAATATTCAATTTTTCTTCCATGAATTATTGTTTTGTTATTATGAATATGCGGTAGCTAAACATATCGTTCTAGGATTAGAGCAAATACATGAAGGTTGATGTTTGAAAGTTAATTTCTACCTATTAATTTACCATTACAGATTGTTTATTCTTTCTTGAGCCTAATTGTTTGGTTATTGAGGCCTGATAATTGAACACTATTTACGGGTTTTAAGTTGAACTCGATAGAGGAAACTTGTGAATGCACATAAGAAAGAATAGGGCTTGATTGTGGACCTGGGCATCAGAGAATCGATTTGTGGGTAGGATAGACATATATCTATTCGCCTTGCTTAGCTAAATATAGAGTTCTTTAATGCATGCATGTGATTTAATTCCATAGAAATATGGGCGTTAGAGTAGCTTGCATAGAGTTGTGAAGAATCGGCAGGTTTTCATGAATATAATTAACCTGTTAGTTAGCAATCCAGGAAATCAAGAAGTAGAATCATATGGAAAACTCAACTGGATTATTTGTCGCTCTAACTCTGGACTGTTTCTCCTTTATTAATAACAACTCACGAATTACACTCAAATACTTGACTGCATTACTCATTTTTAATTATCGTTTGCTTTAGTTAGTAAAAACTACAATCATCGAAAAAGATCCCTGAATAGTTTATAGGAATTGTTTGCTAGAATAAAGTTATTCACACTAGTCCTCGTGGGAACGATACTCAACTTATCACTTTATTACTTGTCGACCACGTATACTTGTGTGTGCATTTCGGAGCAACACTGATTCCTTCTTCTTGTGATCTTCCTTGTACAATTCCTTCAGTTTATTCCTAATTTCCTTAGCAGTAGAGCATCTTGATACTTTCTCCAGCACGTTGAAGGCCATTTCATACTTAACGCAAGTATGATCTTAGTATTAGCTTGAAGCCAATCCAAATCATGAGAATCCAGTTCTTCCACCAGCTTGGGTACCAGAGATCCATTTGGAGCTCTCTTCACATGAACATGTAATTCTCTTTTCACAATAACCCAAAGTCTGTAGTCTATAGCCTGAAGGAACATTTTCATCTCACTTTTTCATTCTTTGTAATGAATTCCTTCAAACAGTGGAGGTTTGGTTGGATCCCTTCCTTCAGCTATTTCAAAAATATCATCTTTCTAAGTGATTTCATTTGTCAATCCCATCAGTGCTAGTGGTGACTCATCATCTGATTCTTTCTCTCCATCTGACTCACTATCAGTTGGTCCTCACGTGGCATAGAAAGCTTCCTTCTTCTTTCTTATTTCAACTCTGAAATTTGGTTGACGCCTAGTTTTCTTTTTATCCTTGTCTTTGTCCTTATCTTTCTCCTTTTGAGCCTTTTTCTTCATCCGCTCAGCTTCCCACATGGGGCAATCCATGACAGCGTGGTCCTTCTTGAAACATTTGAAGCAACCTGAGTAATCTGGACTATCAACAATGTTCTTCCTACCAGTCGTGTCCCTAGCTTTCTTCTTAAAATCGTTGAACTTGCCTAGGTTGAGTTGTTGTCTGAGGGCACCAACCATGGCAATCTCAACCTCATGGATATCAAGTTCACCTTCCTCTGTAGCTTTTAGAGTTAGAGTCTTTTCCTTCTTGGGTGCAGACTTGTTTCTAGACTCTTTCATCATCTCATGAGTCTTCAGACTGCCAATCAATTCTTCCAGCTTTATGGACTTCAGAGGCTTAGACTCGATGATAGCAGTCACCTTTGGTTCCCATGAGTCAGGCAATGTTCTGAAAACCTTGTCCACTATCTCTATCTCTGGAAGATCCATATCCAAAGATCTCATCTCATTCGTAATGATGGTCAGTCTGGTCATCATTTCTTGAATTATTTCCTTTTCTCCCATTGTGAACAATTCAAATTGTGTTTTGAGCATACTCCTTTAGAATCTTTGACTTGACTGGTTCCTTCATGTGCAACTTCCAAAGCTTCCCATATTTCCTTTGCAGTCTTGTATGAGGAAACTCTATTGAATTCCTCAGGGCCAAGCGCACATATAGCCAACCTTTTAGATTTATTATTCTTCTCTATCATCTTGTAGTCTGCTCCATTGTACTTAGACTTATCCTTTGGTTCAGTTCTCGCAACAGCTCCTTCACCAACAGTCTTGGTTGGAGTCAAGGGGCCTTCTGAGACAATTAGCCATAACTGATAGTCTTCAACACAGATGAAATTTTCCATCCTGTTCTTCCACCACGTACAGTATTGGTCGTTGAACTGTGGTGGCCTAAGAACAGACTGTCATTCAGTTATTGTCGGTGGTGCACTCATGACTAGATCCTTCTCTAGGTGTTAACCTAAGTCGTGAGAAGACCTGCTCGGATACCACTTGTTATTATCTATGCACCTACTAAGGACACTAGAAGGGGGTTGAATAGTATCCTCCGGTTTTTGCCAAAGAACCTTATTCGTTACGCAAAGAACCCTGTTCTTAGTTACCTTAACCAATCAGCAGCACAACTGTTAAATCTAAAACTAAATATAAAAGACAAAGAGTTTTTACGTGAAAAAGTCCTTGCTCAAGGGAGAAAACCCACAACCCAACTCTGGGATTTAAAAACTCTTCCACTAACACAAATGAGCAATTTTTAAATTACAAATTTTGTAATCAAGGGGCTACACTCGAGACCATAATCACTCTAAAAGATAACTCTAGCTTCACAAAAGTTCTAAAATGATTCACCTATTACAACGCTTTTCAGACTAAACATATAGGTAATACAATTTAACTTCACAAACTATATGACAACAATAATGAAGAACTTATGCTAAATACTGAATAAGCTCTGAGTTCTTAATGATTGTCCACTGTTGTTCAATCATTCAAGAATAATAACTGGATCGCCTTTTTATTTGCTCTCAACTCTCATGGTGAATGAATGAATACGGCTGCCTCAATTACTTGCTTGTATATAGGTTATGCAAACCCTAGTAGTTTCTTAGTAGGAATCTTCTCAATTATGGTAAGAGAAGATCTCTAGTAATATACTCCTTGTATAGCACCAACTCTTATTCGCATTTCATAGAGACAGTCTCGACATAACCTCTTTTGCTGACTAGGATAAGTAAACATGCACGCGCCAAACTTTCATAGTTCTGCATGGATTTGCATTCCAATTTTTTCAATTGGTCATGCCTTCTCTGAAGGACTAGGTTCTTCACTAGGTCCTTTGTTTGTGAATCTTCAAAACTAACACCTCAACACAAACCTCACCATCAGCCAAACAGTCCCTAAACTTCTTCTCCAATGACCATTTGAAGAGAAAGAAGCAGCACCAAAATCAACTATTCATTTGGTTTTTTAAATTCCGATGGGAATATTAACTAGCTGTAATTTCAGCACAATGACCTTAATTAAGTCCGTATGAGTCCACCAATTATTAGTTATACTAATTTCAATCAAAAAATACAATTGAAGAAAATGTCCAAACGGAATTCCGGTAAATTAATTATAGATGTAGTGGCAATGATAGTAGCGCTCCGAACAGGCTATGCATGCACTTATCCCAAAATTGAATCAAATATAATACTAGCATATTATTGATTGAGTTTTAAGCCTTTGCGTTATGACCAATAAGAAGTGGTCACTGATATTATGACACCCTTGTGTTCCTTATTTCCCATAATGGATAAGAAATTTTCACCTAAATGTGGCACATAAAGTTAATGCAAAGATGAAAGTTGAATGGGTTCAGAAGAATGATAAACGTATTTTTGTATTTTTACCGTCCATGACCATTTTTCATTGTACTTTATGTGGACATAGAGGTTGATTTCTATCAGTTGCTCTTCTTATTCCTTAATTCCCATAATGGATTAGTAATAATTATCACTAAAATATGGCCTCATAAAGTTACTACAAAGGTGAAAGTTGAATGGGTTTAGAAGAACAACGTATTTTTGCATGATTACCACCCAAGACCATTTTTTATTGTACTTTATCTGGCCACAGGTTGACTTCTATCAATTGCAAGTTGCAACTTGGTCAGAGTTGCATCTGAGATGGTTTTCATCTCATTGAAAACAAACTGAAGTAATAAAAATAGGAGATTACGCTGATAACACGTAAAAGAACAAAAGGGGATTGTGAATATAAGTAGGATAGGCAGAGGCGAACCTACGCGGAATATTTGGGTGCACCAGTACTTGTTGACATTGACAGAACTTTTATATATATATATATAGGTATAAATACCTTCAAAAATCGGATATAGATATTACTTGACACCCTAGTTAATTAGCAAATTTATATTAAATTCAGTGATGCCTCTGCTATGCTCGAATCATGGGTCCGCCTCTGAGGATAGGATGCAAGGATTTTTTCAAAATATAAGTAGCAACAGCTAATTTAATTGACATTTAATGAA
This sequence comes from Petunia x hybrida, assembly GCA_037355625.1. Taxonomy (NCBI): domain Eukaryota; kingdom Viridiplantae; phylum Streptophyta; class Magnoliopsida; order Solanales; family Solanaceae; genus Petunia; species Petunia x hybrida. Next base: position 737,698 of record JBBBVM010000454.1, read on the forward strand.
CAAAACAGTTCACCAAACGGACATCCACACCACTAAATATATAACAGATTAATACATAGATAGCAATAAATAAGTACCCACAAAATAAAATCTCAGGTACTATTCATGATGCGCAGATTAATTCATATTTTTATCAGGGCAGAAGTTTTTACGAGTAATCAGTTGGACATCCCAAATTCACTCCTTAACGACTATAACTTTTAGCCTCTTCTTCAAACTCCTTGATTAGAAATGTGAAAGTGAACTAAAATTCATGACTAAGTAAAACTATGTATCAATAAGACAGGCCATGAAATCCAATTATAATACAATGTACTGATTGAATTCACTGCAAAATGCAAATCTACAACACACAAAAATGCTACAACCCCCCAGGAAAGCAAAAATTTCCTTGCACTTGAAAAGGTTCCCTTTAAATACAGCTCCCTTAACAGAAAGCTTGTAGAGTTTATTCACGTATCCCTTGCAGAGTGATTTACGCCAAACCTTTTGATATGTGTTGTGAAAAAAGATATTAACATGACAAGTCAAAGTGAGTGAAACTTTTAAGACTCTTAAAACAAGCAATAGGAAGTGATACTTACCCTATTCAGCCTTAGGATGACACTCGACTAAGACTTATAGCTGCAGAAGGTCATACCAAAATGGATATTTAATTATCTCTCTACTAGTTCCAAGAACCAATAGAACAATAGAAAATCTAGCATCACGCTACGAAAAATCAAATGTCCACAAAGGCCAAGAGGATTTGATTTAGACACTGAAAAAGTGAGTCATTTAAGGTCTGTATACATCTCTAGCAACCATACAATAACTCAGACATGTCTATAACAACGAGTTAAATACTATTCAAATAAAAATGTTGAGAGTATTTCAAACTTTCTCTATGTAATTCTCATTTTTGCTCTTGTATAGTCGTACCCATACTTTGTATTGAAAATGCTCAAACATTGTTAAGACTGTTAGAGCAGCTCATACACAAGGTTTTGTTACGTGAGGCTATCAGTGTTACTTGTATACATATTAGATTTATTTTTGTAAATAGATTAGCATTCACCGTAAATAATACACACGTCTATTTAGCCCAGTTTGGGGACCCGGCCCCTGTCCGGCTTATTTAGTGGATCTGACGGGCGGTCCAAAATATAAATACTTGTAATTAGTTTGGGTCATTAGAAGAAATGAGATATCTTTCCATTCTCCCAAATTGCACCGACTTCTCTTCCTTTTCTAGGGTTTTGTCTATTAATTCTCTCACAAATATCTTCACTATTTGTAATCTGACATGGTATCAGAGCACGGATCTTGTTAGATCTCGTCGCGCTCTATCGTTCTATCGTTTCAAATTCTCATTTGATCAAGTTCTGGAATTCTCCGGCGACGATTGCGATTTCCGACGACGGCGGCGATCGGAGTTTTGAGGTTTACTTTCGAACGTGATCCAGTATAGATTCACAGTTTCAATTTCCTCATATCTTTGGGGTTTATTCCGCATATTCAAGACTCTTATTCTGTCGAGTTTTTGAAGGAAATATGGTATATTACTACCTTGTTTTGATCTCAGCATCATATACTCTATCAATTTTATGGTACATTTTGGTTCCTAAAGAACCCTAGACTTTTCATCTTCCGCGCGATTGTGAAACCCTAGTTTTCTGTAATTGATCGAGTAATAATGGCGATTAATGGTACAAACGCCGGCGCATAGAGCTCTTCGCCTTCTCTAGAAACTGAGATGCTCACTAGTCTAGATCTCTCTCATCCGCTGTATCTCTATTCTTCAGAGAATCCGAGGTATAATTTAGTTCATGTACCTTTCTCTGGTATGGGGTACACTTCGTGGAAGAGAAGTGTTCTTGTATCTCTATCAGCGAAGAACAAATCCGAAATGATCAACGGAAAGATCACCAAACCAGACCCTGCCTCTGTCCTCTATGAGTCATAGGTCAGGTGTAATGATACGCTGATTGCATGGCTCACCGGTGCCATGTCCAAGGATTTTGCAGACAGTGTATTCCACTTTAAAACTGCTAGAGATATCAGGCTCAACATAGAAGAGAGATATGGTCAGTTAAATTCCAGTAGGTATTACCAAATCCAAAGAGAAATCACTCTGGTCACCCAGGGTTCTTGTGATATTGCTACATATTTCACCAGACTCAGAAGACTCTGGGACGAGCTTAATACTGGTTGTTTTGGCCCCACTTGCACTTGTGGAGAAAGGGATAAGATAAGTGAAGGACAAAAGCTCATTCAATTCCTCACTGGACTAAATGACTCTTATTCGAATGTTAAGAGCAACATCCTTATGATGGTTCCATATCTAACTCTCAGTAAGGCATATGTTATGTTGCTCCATGATGAGAATCAAAGAGAAGTTCAATCCTCTATTCCTCCTTTTATGTCAGAATCTACTTCATTCTCTGTTAATTCAGCAGCCAACACTCCATCTGGAAATTACTCCAACAGCTCATCCTCTGGTTATTATCCACAGAGGAATATCAATTCCAATCAATTTCCACATGAAAAATCTAATCCCAGCACATCATACCCCATATCTAACTCATCATCTCTATCTTATGACAAGTCTTCTAATCATCCTCCAAGGCAAAACAACAGGGAATCTTCCAATAATCAAAAGGGTAGAAATGAAAATAGGAAGTCCAATGTTGTTTGTAGCCATTGCAATATAAAAGGGCATTCACTTATTAGATTTCCATCTGATTTTAAATTCACTAGAGGAAAGGCTGTGGCTGGGTATGCACAGTCTGGTGAGTTTAATTCAGATACTTCTACACCTGCTCATGGGTATTCTGAGACTTCTTACCATGGAATCACTCGGGAGCAGTATCATCATCTCTTGTCATTGCTACAACAGAACAACATTACATCTCCTGCAGTTTCATCATCTCCTTACACTGCTCAACACTCAGATGTTCATTAATATGCCAGTTGTGCATGTATTACTACAAGAAAAGGCTTAATTTGTGGGGGTTGAATAGTGGGGGTTTTATGACCTCCGTAACTTGCCGATCTGCTCCTTAAACATCAGGTTCACCAATCTATGATAAGTTTCTCCTGCATTTTTTAAACCAAAAGGCATCACTCGGCAATAGTAAGTCCCCCTGTTCGTGATGAAAGAAGGTTTTCTCCTGATCATCCGTGTTCATGAGGATCTGATTGTATCCCGAGTACGCATCCAAGAAGCTGAGAGCTTTGTGACCTACCATTAAATCGATGAGTTGATCGATATTGGGCAGCGGGAAAGAGTCCTTAGGGTATGCTTTATTCGGGTCCGTGAAGTCGATGCACATTCTCCATTTGCCATTCTTCTTTGGACAACCAAAATGTTGGATAGCCATTCGAGGTATTGAACATCGCGAATGGATCTGTTGTTCAATAGTTTCTCCACCTCTTCATAGACTGCCAGCCTCCTTTCGCGGTTGATCGACCATTTCTTTTGCTTGACCAGCTTGAAGTTTGGGTCGACATTTAAATTGTGCATGATAACTCTAGTTAAGATTTCATACATGTTGATGTGTGTCCAGGCGAATGTGTCTGACCGAGCGGTGCAGGAAGTTGGCGAATTCTTGTTTGGCTTTGGTCCAGAGTTTTGCCCCCACATAGAATTTCTTATCTGGAACCTCTCGTCGAAGATTACCGGGTCGAGGTTGTCGACAATGGCCTTGGCGGTGTGCTCTTCATCATCCGAGTCTCGAGGCGTAACGACCGGATCTCGGGGTCCAGTTTCTTCATGCCCTCCAGTAGGGGTGGGCGTTCGGTGTTCGGTTCAATTTTTTCAAATTTCGGTTCGGTACTTCGGTCTTTGGTTCGGTTTGAAGTGTAGAAAAATCCGTAATTTTTATACTTCGGTTTGGTTCGGTTTATTTAGTTCGGTATTCGGTTCGGTACACCAGTTGTTCGGTTTAAACCATAGTTTCTTGACACGACCCAGAATCCGACTAGGCCGTGCGGGCACCCGACATCCTCCCTTAGACCCGTCGAGCGAACCCTTACCAATTAAATTAGAAAAATAAATATAACAATTCATAAATAAGGACAAGACTTTAAAAAAAAACACAGACATACTGATACCTCTAAGCTGTACAAAAGAAATCACAGCTGACTACCCAACATACTAGGTTTAGGGTTATCCAGACTAGACATCTAAGAGTAGGAAAGAAGACAGATACCTCCTGAAGAGAGCAAAATGCAACTGAAATAATAACCAATAAACTGGTGGCCATCCGGAATAAAAGCTGGCTCACCCTGAGAGCTGAAGTTGTCTTCGCTCCTTCACCACGTGGCGAACTCAATCCTGGAACGAACCTGCCGAAACGAAATAGATAGACAAGAAACAAACAACAAACCAGGGTGAGTCAAAAGGACTCAATAAGTGGGGCAGACTAGCCACCTCAAAGAATAGGATAGCTAGCCAGGGAGAAAAGAAATAGATAGACCAAATTCCTTTTATTTAAATTATAAAAAGGCAGATATAACAACCAGAAACACGTAAGAAACTTATAAACTCAACCAAGGATGCGTGCCAGAAACATATCAACAAATAAGCAATGCACATATAAGCAGAACAGTAGTAATGTACCACAAGTCTACACAATGGTATGAATTGAGATGAAATGAAATGAAGTGAGATAAAATGAAATGAAATGAAATATGATGCAAAGGGTCACATGTGTCAAATGAATGGAGTGGAATCCTCCTACTCCAGGGCGGAATCCTCCTACCCTCAATATGATGCAATGGAGCGGAATCCTCCTGCTCCTAGGGCGGAATCCTCCTACTCTCAATATGATGCAATGGAGCGGAATCCTCCTGCTCCTGGGGCGGAATCCTCCTACCCCTCAATATGTGCAATGGAGCGGAATCCTCCTGCTCCGAGGGCGGAATCCTCCTACCCTCAATATGATAGAATGGAGCGGAATCCTCCTGCTCCTAGGGCGGAATCCTCCTACCCCTCAATATGTGCAATGGAATGCGTATGGATGCAATATGATGCCATGCAGTCACATATGCCTGATACCTATCTCCGGTGCGGGACTCTCATTGTCTACCAGGAGATATATGCAATAATGACCCTTCACCGGCTCGGGCCTCTCATCGATTTTCGGGAAGTATATGTAATAATGACCTTTCACCGGCTCGGGACTCTCATCGATTACCGGGAAGTATATGCAATAATGACCCTTCACCGGTGCGGGACTCTCATCGCTAACCGAGAAGTATATGCAATAATGACCCTTCACCGGTGCGGGACTCTCATCGCCAACAGAGAAGTATATGCAATAATGACCCTTCACCGGCTCGGGACTCTCATCGATTACCAGGAAGTATATGCAATGCTCAAAACCAGAGTACAATGCTCATATGCTCAATGCAATACCAACAATAGGGCTTAACATATAATATACAATGTAAATTCAAATCTAAGGCGTAATGAGTACGCCTATTGGCAGCTACACATGTAAGGAACACGTGGTAGAAAATCCATGAGGCCAAGTGCCTCCAAAGAAATGGATATAAACACTTACCTCTTCCAAAAGTTGGCATTGCTAATCAACAACCGCTTTATCCTTTGGTTTCATTGCCAAACGATCCCACTCTATTCAATAAGCAAAAAAATATATCAAATTAGGCTAAAGGATTCATTCCTCATATCTTAGGGCAATCCGGTTAGGAACCTGATATCCTATTCGCGTACGCAATACGTAGGCCAGGCCTATGTACAGGGTTTAAGGTCACATAACCAAACCCTAAATAAATTACATTTATGTGTTGCCCATAACTCACTTAGTACGAATATATAATCAATTCCATTATCGGGGTCCATTTGACCCTTTGAACTATTAATTGAACTTATTAAAATGATGTCTAATATTCCAAATTTTACCATTAAAATATATTCAAACACACGTAATAAACTCAAATAATGCATTAAGATCATTACCTGAATGTTTCAGGGTGAAAATACTATTTTTCTCTGTTTCGTTTCTATTCTAATATTTCTGTTTCTAATAGTTGACCAGAGGTTAGGCCAAGGGATTTAATCCCTTAAAGACACCGCCTCTTTATCTTTCTTTTTGTCTTTTTCTCTTTTTTCTTTTCTTTTATTTTCTTTTCTTTTCGTTTTCGCGGCGACAATTAAAACAGCACCCTACAATATTCGAAATAATTCCAACTTTTGTATACAAGTTATACAAAATATATGTAATACACTTGCTAAGGCGGATCTCAAATCGGACTCCCGAAACTCAATATGCAAATTAAATGGAAAAAAAAGTCAAATTATTTAACTTTCGGCATTTTAGCGGAAACTAGCCGAACAACCTCGAAATTCACTTTCGAAAGTTCACAAAAGTCATAAATAATCATATGAACCCAACGGCGCTTTCGGATTTCGAATCGGAGCTCATTCGCCAAAGCCGAGCTCGAAAATCTCTTTTTAATATTTATCGACAATAAAAACTGAAACCTTCTTCCGATGCCTACCAAACGAGGTCTGATTTAGCTCAAATTTTACAGATAAGTCTCAACGGACCTTACGAATATTTTGAAATTATCGGCACGCCAATCGGAGTCCTAACTTCCGAAACGACTAACCGAGGTCGTTTCATTTCTAGTGCACAAAAAAAAAAGCCAAACAAAGAGTTAAAATAAGAGTTTAGTTGTTATTTGAACTACATAGTTTATCTCTAATAGGGATAATTCGAGGAGCCTGAAGCTTTAGTGTGGGCTAGGAGAGGAGCTGCCCCAGGTTATCTCCTACAGTCACTAAAGCTAAATATTCATTTATAGCTTCACCTTCTTCTGTAACCTCAATGTCGTAGTCAGAGTAAGCATCTCCTCTTAGTAATTCCTCAGTAATCGCATCTTCCATTTCCAGGTCCCGTCCCTCCACCTTGTTATGACTTGGACCTCCATTGCTACCATTGCCACTTGACGCCGCATTAGTACCAGATCCATCTTCCCTTTGGTTGTTAGGTAAAGGATTAATTGTGTTGCCATCTACCCCTTGATCGTTGTGTAGAGTATCATTTGCATTATGATTTACTGTTGCAACAGTATTACTTGATCCTCCAAGTAGTTGGTCTAGCACTGTTTGTCTCGTGCCAAAACTGCGAACAGCTACAACCACTACCAATAACTTCGGGTTCTTCGGGTCCCGAAGTTCTAGGATACCTGAAACTAAAGACCGAACCGAAGACCGAAGTTTTAAAATTTCCTAGATCGAATCCGAACCGAAAAATCGAAGTACCGAATTAGTTCGGTTCGGTTCGGTACTTTGATTTTTTCGGTTTAGTGCCCACCCCTACCCTCCAGACTCGAATGGTATGCTAGTAACTAGGCAAGGCCCGAACAACTTGTCCAACATACTCTGCTGTTTCTATACCTTATTCTTTACCGCACACATTACAGCAGCCACATAGAAACTTTTGGACAGTTTCTGCTTCCCTGGAATCTCTCTCACTCCACAGGATGTAGGGTACTTAAGGACCTGATAAAATATAGACGGCATTGCACGTACTTCGTGAATCCAGGGTCTTCCCGAGATGATGTTATACGAGAGATCGCATGTCATCACTTGGAAGGACGTTACTTTCATTACCGCGAAAAGGTGAACCGGCAGGAGAAGTTCTACGGACCTTTCATTGGAGCTGTTGAAGCTGGTTATCATGTACGGGATGGGAATTATTTGGTGTTGCACCTCCATCTGGCAGACGACTTCCCAGTGGATAATATTCACAGCACTTCCTAGATCTACCAACACACGCTTGACCTGAGCGTCATTCTCCCTAAGCGTAATGATCAAGGAATCGTGGTACGGGTAGAGGACTTGATGTATATCCCTATCGTCGAATTCAATGGTATTGATACGGGGCTTCTTGGTCACCTCCTGGTGGGCTTCACAAACCATAATGGTTGGCCCTGTCGCTATCAACCCCAGGGCCCCCGAAGATTGTGCTTACGGACTGCGAGGTACCCTAGTCTTTAGCCATTACTTTGAGGGGGTAACTATAGGGCACATATTCTCGATGGGATGCTGGCCTCAATAGTAAACAAAGAAACGCTGCTTTTCTAAATCTGGTCATAGTTTCAGCTATGTCGTCGAGTTATGGGTCATCTGTCGGATCTTGATGGCGGTGTTCTGTGAGGAATCGTCGTTGCCGTCCGGCATAGCTTCACTTTTTCTTTCGTAGAAACCTACAATTTCCTAGGCCACATGGTGGACCGCCAAACTGTTTATGCCTAAATTTGGTCGTCTAGGTTAAACAATTAAATTTGTAAGAGGGTCACAAGCAATACGGTAAATATGAAGAAAAATATAGAAAATAGAGAGAAAAAGTAATAGACAAGAAAGTAAATAATCTTATTCCTTGATAATAGCCAGATTCGGTGTGAATCACTTGATTGTACAATACAATGGTAGGAGGGGTATTTATAGCTACAATTTACGCAGACCTAATTATGGTAAAATACAAAGACTAATAAGGTCGTGGGCCTATACACTCAAGGCGGTGGTATATACAAAACTCTAACTAGGAGTGTGTAAACCCTAAGGCGGCGGGATGTATACCTTGCATCATATGCCCGTACCGGCTGAGCGGCCGTGACTTGAGGAGCAGGCATGTATCCTCTGCACCCGATAACTTGTAAGCTAAGTCTAGTCTTGCTAGCTGGACTCGTATCCCCATAATCATAGGTGGCGTATTTTTGCCCACACACCTCTTATAGATTTTATCTGTTTTACCTATTAAGCAAATTTTAGGCTTAAACAATTGTCAACTTACATTAAAATTTTATTTTCTTTCCATGAAATACATATTAAAAAACATCAAATACATCATATGTTACAATTAATATTGTCGCATGGCATATTTACTAAAGCAATAGATAAATAAAGCCAACACATTTAAATTAAAAAAAATTAAACCTTTGATGATGTAAAGTGATGTTTGAATATGCCCTGCAAATTGTAGTGGAAAGAAAAAATTATTTTTTCTTACTCCCAAATTTTCTTTTCCCTTAAAAATAAATGCATAAATGCATGCTTAAGAGTAACACTGTTTCTTTTCTTAGTAAATAAATTTAACCAATTTATTTTTTTTCAAATACATAGTTGAGTAATCCATGCAAAATATTTTGATATTTAAAAGCGCAAAAATAATGCTTCTATGTTTTCAATTTGTGTGGCGTTATTACTCCTTCCAATCCACTAATAGATGTAAGTTCTTTCTTATTCATTCTCATTATTATGGTGCTTTAATCATTGTATTGATTTTTCTTTTGGAATTGTTTTATCTTTCTAGCTCAGTCATAATAAGCTAGGGAAGTAATTATTTTGGAAATTGAAAATTTGTTTTAGCCTCCCTTTTGAATGCTTAATATTTCTAATATGTCGAGGACAACTTTCACATTCCCAACAAAGATAGCACCATTAATCACCATGAGTTTTTCTAATTTGGTAACTTAATAAAATTTGTAGAGGAGAAAGACAAGGAAATTGGAAACTATAAAGATCTCTCCCTTGGAGAGAGACCAAGGGAGAAAGGGTGAAACAACTAAAGTTATATGGTGTTCTATTACGTCTGACATCGAGCCTCTTTAAGCATTATAGAAGCCCTCTAACTTGACTTTATTTACAAAACTAGATGCATATTGGTCCGTGCTAAGCTCGGGCCCAATATGTATAAACATATGTATTTTATTTACTCTATTTGTTCAGAAAAGAATGTCATATTTTGATTTGAAACAAATTTAAGAAATAAATATTTTTTTTAAAAAAAATTGTGATATAAAATAAACCATATTTTTGTGATTATAAATTATTTTTTTAGGGATAAAGTGAAAATTTTGAAGTCAAATAGTTTTCATATTTAGAATTGTGTCATTCTTTTTATAACATATTGATTAAAAAAAAGTGTTTAATCTTTTTTTTGAATGGAGGGAGTATTATTTACACAAATTTTCCTAACCACAAATCTGTTTTATGGTTCTAATTGAGTGGTAATAGTAAAAACGGTTACTGCTCTAAAGGAGTTATAATTTTGTAGAAGATACTAAGATGAGCCAATTCCTCTATAATTATTATTTATTCATAGTAATTCTACATTGTATATATTTTACTTTGATCATATCATTTCGTATGATTCGGATTCTTTTATTATTTTCTTCTTTTGTTTCAACCAATGGTGTAACATAGTTGTTAATTACCATCGGAATTGTACTACTTCATGTGCCATTTTTAAGGAGTATATATTTTTCTCTCATGTCCTAATTAAAGAGGGGGTGTAGTATAGCTGTGTGATTTTGATGTGTAGCCATTTTTTGGATGTGCTAAGTGAGAAGTGTTCACCGTTTCAAAATCAATTGAGGAATAGCCAAAGATTTGCGTGCACATTTACACTCTATTAGCGTTGGCAAACCAGACTGGTCTCAGTATTTTATATTGAGACTTTGAACTAATATGTTCAAAGTCCTATTATTTTATAATGAGATTCATGTTTATAGTACTATGGAGCTTTATATATAAAGTCCAAGTATTTTATATTGGGATTAGTATTTAAGTAATCCCAGCATTTTATACTGAATCTTTGAACTAATAGTATAAAATATTGGGACTTGTCCGGAGGTAGCTAGTCTTCAAACAGTTTTGCACTGCTGGCTAATATTCATTTAGTGCGGTGCGAACAGACTACGGGGCTAATTTTTACAGTACAGTTGAGTAAGGATGTCGTAGTTCTTTTAAATTATGTTAAGCACTAATCTAATACGCCACCTAAGGACATATTTTTAAAAGATAAAGATCAACTTCCTGTTGATCGTACAACATGTTATGTGTATATATCTTGTTTTGACGCGAGTATAAGTGCAAAAAGCATAAATGTAACTCAGAGTAAAAGACCAATTAAGGACACATGGCTCTAAAAATGATCATCATACTCCCAGTTTTCTGGAGACAAACCAAAATTTAACTTGTATTTCCTTCAAAATTGTACTGTATGTGTCCTCAAAATGTCAAAGTATGAGGCTACAAAGGACACGTGGGCTTAAAAACATGGTCCTGAAAATTCTTACAAGGTCCTAATTAATGGCCAACTATGTAAGATTAGAAGGAAATGCAAGGAAATTATTAAAAAGCTTGGGATAAAATTGTCACTACAAAAAAAGATACCCCAGCCCAGCTTGTGAGGACGACAAAAGCTTGGGTGTTGCCCTTTATTATATATAGTAATATATGGAGCTGAAATATGAAACAAAACAAAAAAATCAGGTGTAAAAGGGTGAAGTAAATGTGGTGTTCTACCACGTGATCCCCGCACTGACATCAAGCTCTTTAGACATAATACAAGCCCTCAAACTTGGGCTTTATTTACGAAAAAATATGAAGATTAAAATAAAATAAAATTGAAAATCGAAGGGTAAAAGTAGCCGCTGAAAGGTCCTAAATTTTGTGGGGTAAGTGAAGCATCTAGAATAAAAGGTAAAGTAGGTGGTTTCGATGTGAACTGTAAAAATAGTACAAGTTTCTTTCCAACACTGCACAACATTACAAAGCACACTTCATACGAAATTCCATACTTGCCCTTCAGTCGGCAAGCATGTTGACTGAGAGGAGTCTGCTAACTCCTCCTTATTAGATCGAATACATAATTGAGTAATCCAGGCAAAATATTTTGATATTTAAAAACGCAAAAAATATTGCTTCCATGTTTTCAATTTATATACTTTTATTACTCCCTTCGATCCACAAATAGATAGGAGTTCTTTCTTGTTCATTCGGATTACTATGGTGCTTTAAACGTTTAGATTAATTTTTCTTTTGTAATGGTTTTATTTTTCTAACTTAGTCATAGTAAGTTAGAGAAGTTACTATTTTAACAGATGAAAATTTTTGTTTTAGCTTCCCTCTTGAATGATTAATATTTCCAATATGCCGAGGAGAATATTCTTTCTCCTTATTCTGATTTGAGTTAAAACACACCTTCAAACATAGCATTGCTAACGAAGAGAGCACCATTAATCACCATGGGTTTTGCTAACTTGGTAACTTAATAAAATTTGTATATGTATGCTGTATCTGCAAATCTCATATTGAAATCTTTGTATTTGCAAATCTCATATTTAAATCTTTGTATCCGCAAGTCTAATATTTACATCTTTGAACTGTCCTTTCCTAGGTTATCCAGTAGCCAAAGCATTGTGTATTGGTCGATTTCTGTTCGATCACGTAGAGGGCGTGTTCGGTTGTGTGGCAAAGCTATAATTGATTCTGAAGACGTATCTGGATGAGATCGACATGAAGCGGCTTCGATTAATGGTGTGATCGATTATATTGTGTTGAGATCGGAACGTTTCGAATACAGCTGTTCTAGCGGATAACTTTGGCTGATACTTTTATCGAAACAAATCCAGCGCATTTCATGGGACGTGGGAAACTGCTGAAGAAACGTGGGAAGTGGAGTTTTCCTAGGGTTGGGAACTCCACGCCCTAACTGATCTATAAATAGGTCCCCATTTTCCCTTTTGTACCTGACGTTCATCAGAAAAACACTCTTGTATTCACCAGCTATACTACTACCCACTGTATCATTGTCATTATAAAAGTCTCTTATCATCATTGCAAGTGCAAACATTGTATTAAGCATCGATCGTGGCTTGGTTCAAACTTGGAGGAGGATTCATCTCTTTTACCAAAGCACCAACCTCTGATTCTTCAATACAATAAGCTTTACTGCTTTATTTATTGACTTATTATTGATTACTTCGTTGTTTGCATGCTATTTCCATAGTTTGATACATTGATTCGTCGTTGTCGATTTCATTAATCTGTTATCATTGCATTGGTCATATAACTAATTCATTGTTCAATCTGCTTATTAATATCGATCACATCAAGTAAATTGTCATTATTGCATTCCGATCGTAGTGCTAATTTGATAAAGTATATTTCATCAATCGCATTTCTATCATTCTATCTAAGTTTGTCATCGAATCTAGTCAAAACCACCTATTTAGCATTGAACGAAACTAGCGTTTAAATCACCTTCGGTGAGGTAACAGTTGTGCAAATTATCCATAACCTGTCCGAAACTAAGCTAGATTTAATCATCGTAAACTGTGAGTCCGTTGTCCGTCTTCGTTCATTGGATTAAATTTGCCTTCGAATTGAACTCGTCATATTACACCATCGGATTTGCCATTTTATTCCTTCGAAATTAATACTTGCATTGTGTTCGGATTAAGGCCCTGAGAATCGACTATTTGTCAACGTAAATTGCCTATCAATCGATTAAATTGAGATATAAACGGTCGTCTTAGACTCAACTAAATACAAATTTAATTGTGAAACCTGAAATATATTTTTAGGAAATACAATTTGGCGCCCACCGTGGGGTCTAAGCAATCAGTTTGTTTCGAAATTTGAATCGTTTGATACTACTTACGTTTGTTTTTTTGTCTTACAATGGCAGATGAATGTAACATCGATGCTACCACCGCTCTGAACGGTCAACAACAGCTCAATCCCAATGACGGGGTTCATGTTTCGACCAATGCTGAAGCGGTCGATGAGTCAACCAATCACGAGCAGGATCCGATTCAGGACGACATTCCTACTGGTTCACGATTGAACGCACCTCAAGGACAGCGACCCGGTAAGGAACCCGCTGTCGAAATTGAGTCGATAGATACGAATATGGCATTGATGGCGTATTTGAGAAGGCATGATGCTCAGTTTGAAATGATACAAGAACAGTTGAAGATCATGTCTAGCTCTATCGGAAACAGAGCACCCACCTCCCCGATCACACCCCCCGCAAGCATTCCGACTTCGGTTCCTCAAGGCACCGTAACAGGAAGACTTGCAGCGGGGGTCGGATCTGGAGGATCGGGTACGGCCGCCGTGGCTATGGGAGCTCTGGCCTCCGTTACGACAGAAGTAAGGATGGTGGCTACGATGCAAACTCTGTTGAATGGCACAGTAGATAAGAAGTTCAATGAGATAAAATCATTTATGGAGAAACTGCCAGGTGTTCCGAAGTTAACAGATGAAGTCACTAAGAAATCGATTTCAAAGCGTCTGTTTTCGCCAAGTGCAGCCCCACTACCCATTCCCAAAACCTTCAAGTTACCAGAAAGTTTGAGGTACGATGGAACTACAGATCCAAGGGATCACATTGACATGTTTTCGGTCGCAGTTCAGGCAAACGACCTGACTTCAGAAGAGATCAATTCGGTTAGTCTTAAGAAGTTTTGTGAAAGGTTGAAAGGGGCAGCATTGAAATGGTATTTGCAGCTACCCGAAAATGAGATATCAAATTTCGATGATATGTCGGCTAAGTTCATTCGAGCACATACTGGAGCCAAAAAAAATAGAACCAAAGGTGGAAGATATCTTGAACGTTAAGCAGCTGTCACGACCCAATTTCCAAGGGCTCGTGATGACACCTAAACAACATTTGCCTAGGCGAACCAATGAAACAAGATGCGGAAAAGAACAATAATGTGAAAAGATCACAAATGGATATATAAATATAAAAGTGTGAAGTCCAAAAGAATATATCCACAAAAGACTTGGAGCATTCTAAGAGTGACTCAATAAAGTATGAATATACATCAAAGAAATCTGAGTCATATCTCTAAGTGACTCCGGCGGTATGCCACCACGGTCTGTGTGGTCGGCTCACCTCAATCAAAAGTCTCAGAAGCCTCGGGAACCGCTAACGTCCGGGCTGCTGACTGGATGAAGGACCTGCGCACGTAGCCGAGTAAGTTATGAGCCGAAGCGCAGTAAGATCACCGACAGGCCCGCTAAGGTACCCTTGCGGGACAAGTCGCTACATGCATCATAAGCAACAACATACTATAGTAATCATACAATAAAGTAGTGAAATCACAAATAGATGTAACACATTCCATACACACAAGTAGTAACCAGAAGTCTCAAGGATTATGCCCATCCAACGTAAGGCATAGGTCAACTCAGCGGCGGTTTGGAGGTCCAATCTCTACTCCCGTGCCGACTATCCTAGACCTACGATGGACTAGCAACACCACTACTAAGTATCAACCATATACCGTGACCCGAAGTCACTATCACAATCATGAATAAGTAGACCAACGACCCGTAGTCGTTGGCTCATCTCAAATCTGTCTACGATCGCACCACAACCCCTGTCAAGTGCGTCGTATCTCAATAAATCAAGTGACCACACCACACCCCCTGTCAAGTGTGTCACATCTCAAAGATCAAGTGTCCACACCACACCCCCTGTCAAGTGTGACACATCTCATAGTATAGGCGACACCACACCCCCTGTCAAGTGTCCCTCTAACAGTATTAATATCCACGACATTAATAACAATAACAGAAATAATAACAGAAATATTAATAACGATAATATTTCACAGTCACCGTAACCCAGGTTGGTTATGCTAGCTGAACGTAAGGCGAAGGTTAACCCGACCACAGTTTGGGGGTACAATCCCTACTCCCATGTCGTCCAACCCAAGGTTACGTATAGACAGCACTACCCAACCCGGCACGTGAACAAATAAAGTACCAATATCATACAAAAGCCGGCAAAATCCTCGGCAAGACATTTATCATGACATGCCGGCAACATCCTCGGCCATGTCCCAAGTTCTTGCTATCTAAGCATGGCGTAGCAAGCGCTACTACGATATAAATTTAAGCTACCTCGACGTAGCGTTTAGACCGGCACATACCTCGGTCGAGTCACAATCTCGCTATTTATAACAAACAATAATAGCAAGTAATTCACATCATTAATCCTAACCATTGTTAGGTATATATATGCGTACATGAAGCATACTAGCATAAAGGAAGAGTCCACAAGCACAATAGAGGTCAAGTCTCACTTACCTCGAAATTCGGGCTCAAATGCCGGGAAGAGTCTCCTTTCCCCCTCGCCTTGTCCGCGAAGGACTCTCCACTAGGTCTATTAAGACAAGATATAGCACATATGAGTGCTCAATTATAGCTATTTAAGCCTATAGGCATCCTAGGGTAAAAATTACCAAAATGCCCCCGGGTAGGGCCGAGCCCTAAATTTACAAAATGTACTTTTCCGGACTCCCCACGCTCCCGTGAGTCCAAAAGTATACTTAGATTCCACATGCGAGCCTTGCTCGATGTCTTTCCCCAATTCTTAAGAATCTAGGGTTCTAACCCATTTCCAAGAATCAACCCTTTGATTCTTGTGTTAATCAACATAAAGATGGATTGAAAGGGCTTACCTTAAGTGTAAGTATGATTGGGTCTTCAAGAAATACCCAAAAATCGCCTCAAGAGCTCACCAAATGATTTTTATAAGTTATGAACCGAAATGGCCCGAAATGGCCTTTTTATAGCAGTTTTTTTACCACTGTAACAGCCTCTGTTCCAATAATCATAACTTTTGATAGGAATGTTTAAATGACCTGAAACCAATGGCATCAAAACCACAACTCAAAGGGCTACAACTTTCATGTTTTGAGTTGTTCCTAATTCCTTACGGATTGGCCGGAAAAATGCCATTTTTCCGGCTGCTCGCAACAGAAACAGTAGCAGAAACAGCAGTTTCGCACCAGAAAAATCCGAACTGTTTTGGGTCTAAACGGGACCCTACGAAGCTCGGAATGACCCCAAATTTTGCACACAAGTCATAAAATACTTGTGTGACATGCTCGTCAAGACGGAACTCAATTCGAACCTCCAGAACTCAAAAAGTGGGTCCCACGGCAAAGGTTCAATTTTCGATTTTCGCCAAAATAGCGAAATTTAACCAAACGACCTCGGAATCCAATTCTGAAAGTTGCTACAAGTCACAAATGACTATACGAACCTAACGGAACTTTCAGAACTCTCATCGGAGCTCATTTGCTCAAATCGAGCTCGGAAACCTCTTTTAACTCTTTTAAACTTCCGAAACGGGGACTTTATCAAAAGTCCTATCAAACGAGGTCCGTTTTCAATTTTGAAGGTTGCTACATATCATAAATGACGAGACGGACCTAACGGTGCGCTCGGATTTTCCATCGGGGTTCGTTTACTCAAAACGACCTATCGAAACCCCAAATTCCTTTCCGGAATTTCATAAACGGATCCTTTTCTCGAAAACCTATCAAACGGACTCCGTTTCGACTCAGATTTCACAGACGGGTCATAAATGACCTAACGGAGCTTTTGGGACTGTCGACACGCAAATTGAGGTCCCGGATCCCGTAACGACTATTTGAGGGTCGTTACATTCTCCCCCACTTAGACTCTCGGCCGTCCTCGGACGAGCCTAAGTCTAAGGTAGGATCCACACACTAGCCACGGAGCTGGCACGGATTTCGAGGACCCCTCGGTACCACCCGAAATCAATAAAACTTAAAAATGCAAATTCAGGCTTAGAAAATACAAGGATTTCATACCTGAATCATCGAACAAGCGCGGATGCCTCTCACGCATCTCGGACTCAAGCTCCCAAGTGGCCTCGGCAATGGAGTGATGCCCCCACTGAACTCTCACAAGCGGGATCACCTTCGATCTCATCGTACGGACCTCTCTAGCCACAATAGCAATAGGCTCCTCCGAATAAGCTAAGTCGCCATCTACCTCCACGGAAGCCATATCGATCACATGAGACAGATCGTGAACATACTTCCGGAGCATGGACACATGGAACACCGGATGAACAGACAGAGAGGGAGGCAAAGCCAGTCTATAAGCAACGGCGCCAACGCGCTCCAATATCTCAAAAGGCCCAATGAACCTAGGACTGAGCTTGCCTTTCTTCCCAAATCTCATAACACCCTTCATGGGCGACACTCTGAGGAATACCCGGTCCCCAACCATGAACTCAAGATCTCTCCGCCTCCGATCTGCATACGATATCTGCCGGCTCTGAGCCGTGCGGAGTCGATCTTGAATAACCTGGACCTTATCTAAGGTCTGCTGCACCAAATCGGGCCCCACTAATGGACAAAGCCTGCAACTCACGGGCCAACGGCCTCATATCAGCATCAAGATAGGCGAGGCTACCCATGGACTTCCTACTCAAGGCATCGGCTACAACATTAGCCTTTCCGGGATGATACCGGATAGAAAGATCATAATCCTTCAGCAGCTCTAATCAGCGGCGCTGTCTCCCGTTCAAGTCCTTCTGAGTGAACAAGTATTGGAGACTCTTATGATCGGTGAATATCTCACATGGCTCGCCATAAAGATAGTGCCTCCACAACTTCAGTGCAAACACGACAGCTAACAGCTCCAAATCATGGACAGGATAATTCTTCTCATGGACCTTCAGCTGTCTCGAGGCATAAGCTATCACCTTACCCTCCTGCATCAGAACGCTACCCAGGCCAACACCCGAAGCATCACAATATACGGTGAATCCCCCGGATCCACTAGGCAAGGCCAACACTGGCGCTGAAGTCAACAGAGTCTTAAGCTTCTGAAAGCTAGACTCACAGGCATCGGACCACAGGAAAAGAACATTCTTCTGGGTCAACTTCGTCAGAGGTGCTGAAATAGAAGAAAACCCTTCGACGAACCGCCGATAATAACCTGCCAAGCCTAAGAAACTCCGAATCTCTGTAGGAGAAGTAGGCCTAGGCCAACTCTGAACGGCCTCTATCTTCTTCGGATCAACACACACCCCATCCTTGGTCACCACGTGACCTAGGAAAGATACAGAACTGAGCCAAAATTCACACTTGGAGAATTTGGCATACAACTGCTGATCCCTCAGAGTCCGAAGAACAACTCTCAAATGCTGCTCATGCTCCTCCCTGCTCCTCGAATAAATCAAGATATCATCGATAAACACAATGACGAAGGAGTCAAGGTAGGCCTTGAACACTCGGTTCATCAGATCCATGAAAGCAGCTGGGGCATTCGTAAGCCCGAAAGACATCACCAGAAACTCATAGTGGCCATATCGGGTACGAAAAGCAGTCTTGGAAACGTCCTCGGACCGAATCCTCAACTGATGATACCCCGACCTCAAATCAATCTTCGAGAAGAAGGTAGCACCCTGAAGCTGATCAAACAAATCATCAATACGCGGCAAAGGATACCTATTCTTGATAGTAACCTTATTCAGCTGCCGGTAATCAATACACATCCGCATAGAGCCATCCTTCTTCTTCACAAATAATACCGGGGCACCCCATGGAGACACACTGGGCCTAATGAAGCCCTTATCGAGCAAATCCTGAATACGCTCCTTCAGCTCCCTCAACTGAACAGGAGCCATACGATACGGGGGAATAGATTTAGGCTGCGTGCCTGGCAATAGATCAATGCAAAACTCTACCTCCCGCATAGGCGGCAAACCCGGCAAATCATCAGGAAACACATCTGGATACTCACAAACAACCGGAACTCTATCAAGGGATAACTCCTCTGCCCGGACATCCCGAACTGAAGCAATATATCCCTCGCACCCACTAGATATCATCCTCTGCGCCTCCAAGAAAGAAATGATCCTACTCTTCGGAGAAGGCCTGGAACCTCTCCATACAACCCGAGACTCACCCTCTGCCCCGATCGTCACGGACTTGGCATGGCAATCCAAAGTCGCATGACAGGAAGCCAGCCAATCCATGCCCATAATGACATCGAAATCAGACATATCGAGCAGCATCAGGTCCACTAAGGACTCTACACCACAGATGGAGATCATACACTGCCGATAACCCCTATCTACACATATAGAAGGCCCGACAGGGGTGGCAACCATAAAGGGATCATCTAAGAAGACCAGATCCCTGCCCAAGCAAGGGGCAAATCCCGGCGACACATACGAATAGGTAGACCCCGGATCAATAAGAGCATAAGCATCGCGGCCACAGACAGAAATAATACCTGTGATGACATCATTGGATGCCTCAGCATCCTGACGAGTCATAGCATAGACCTGCGCCGAGCCTCCTGAACCCGGAGCTCTCTGAGACTGCTGTCTAGGAGGAATCTGAGAAACGGGCCTGGCGGCCTGAGGACCAGATGGTACCATAGCTGCGGATCCCTGGCGACCTGATGAAACATAAGGGCAACTCCTGACATAGTGCTCTGGAGACCCACACTCAAAACATCCATCACCTCTACCCTCCTCTACCGCCTCTACCACCTCTGCCACGACCACCTCCAGACGAACACCTCCCATGATGCCTCTGATGGCACCTCCCGCACTGCGGCGGACCAGACTGTGAAGAGCCACCCCGCCTCTGGGATGACTGAGGCCTCGGGGTCTCTGAAGAAAAATCCTGGGCAGGCAAAGCAGCAGCCTGGGGCCTAGACTGAGAACGGCCCTGATGACCCTGACCCCTCTGAGCGGATCCACTATACCCACCAGACTGACGCGATCTCTTGGCCGCCCTCTCCGCGTCAGCCCTGGCGAAAATATCCTCCATCCGCCGCGCCACATCAACTATCTCAAAATATGACTTATTGCCCATATCAGGGGCAACAGCTACCTGCAAGCGGGGATGAAGACCCTCAACAAACCGGAGGACCTTGTCCCTCTCCTGAGCCACCATAGCCGGCGCAAACTGAGACAACCACAAGAACCTGGTGTCATACTCTGAAACAGACAGGTTTCCCTGCCTCAACCCCTCAAACTCGCGCCTCTGAGCATCGTGCTGACTCTGGGGCACGAACCTGCTCATGAACATAGACACGAACTCAGCCCAAGACAAAGGAGGGAGGTCACTAGACCTCTGCCGCATCATGGAGACCCACCATGTCTCCGCATCTCCCGATAATCTGAAAGAAGCACACTGCACCCCTAAGGTGTCTCTAGTACCAAGAACTGTCAAAATCTTCTCACACTTCTGAATGTACTTCTGGGCAGTACATGTAGCTGAGGTACCGTCGAACTCTGGAGGCTGAAGCTTCATGAATGACTCTATCCTCTTGGCAACCTCCTTAGTGCCCATAGGAGGAGTAGAAATAACAGGACCTGCCTGAGGAGCAGAAGCAGAAGGCTGGGCAATATGATCAGGAGCAGCCTCAGAAGTAGGCGTGCTCATAACAGGTGTGGTCGGCTGAGGAGCCGAAACAGGAGCTGCAACATCATCTCTGACAGGGACCTGATGGCTAGACAAGGCCATCAGTATCATATACTCCTCTGAAGAGATCACAATGGTGCCTGGCACAACAGTAGGCACAGGGGGAATAAATGCTGACAGAGTCGCTGCGGACACCGCAGGGATAGCTGTGTCCTGCCTAGTGGCTGACGGGCGACCTGCCCGAGTCTTCTTAGCAGCTGGCGGCTGCGTAGGTGCTGATGGCTCTCCCGCAGACGCGGGTGTAGAAGATGCAGCCCTCCTGGCTGAGGATGCTCGCGTCCTCGCCATCTCAATCAATACACGAAAAAGGGTCAGCACCTATATAAGCTACTCAGCACGAATAGAGATGAAACGAAGGGAAAATATTTCCTAACATGCCCTTGTAGCCTCTCGCTCATAAGTATGGTCGACAACATACCCATAAGCAAGACTCTACTCAGACACTGCTCCAAGACTCCTAGGACTCGAATTAGAACCTAGGGCTCTGATACCAAACTGTCACGACCCAATTTCCAAGGGCTCGTGATGGCACCTAAACAACATTTGCCTAGGCGAACTAATGAAACAAGATGCGGAAAAGAACAATAATGTGAAAAGATCACAAATGGATATATAAATATAAAAGTGTGAAGTCCAAAAGAATATATCCACAAAAGACTTGGAGCATTCTAAGAGTGACTCAATAAAGTATGAATATACATCAAATAAATCTGAGTCCTATCTCTAAGTGACTCCGGCGGTATGCCACCACGGTCTGTGTGGTCGGCTCACCTCAATCAAAAGTCTCAGAAGCCTCGGGAACCGCTAACGTCCGGGCTGCTGACTGGATGAAGGACCTGCGCACGTAGCCGAGTAAGTTATGAGCCGAAGCGCAGTAAGATCACCGACAGGCCCGCTAAGGTACCCTTGCGGGACAAGTCGCTACATGCATCATAAGCAACAACATACTATAGTAATCATACAATAAAGTAGTGAAATCACAAATAGATGTAACACATTCCATACACACAAGTAGTAACCAGAAGTCTCAAGGATTATGCCCATCCAACGTAAGGCATAGGTCAACTCAGCGGCGGTTTGGAGGTCCAATCTTTACTCCCGTGCCGACTATCCTAGACCTACGATGGACTAGCAACACCACTACTAAGTATCAACCATATACCGTGACCCGAAGTCACTATCACAATCATGAATAAGTAGACCAACGACCCGTAGTCGTTGGCTCATCTCAAATCTGTCTACGATCGCACCACACCCCCTGTCAAGTGCGTCGTATCTCAATAAATCAAGTGACCACACCACACCCCCTGTCAAGTGTGTCACATCTCAAAGATCAAGTGTCCACACCACACCCCCTGTCAAGTGTGACACATCTCATAGTATAGGCGACACCACACCCCCTGTCAAGTGTCCCTCTAACAGTATTAATATCCACGACATTAATAACAATAACAGAAATAATAACAGAAATATTAATAACGATAATATTTCACAGTCACCGTAACCCAGGTTGGTTATGCTAGCTGAACGTAAGGCGAAGGTTAACCCGACCACAGTTTGGGGGTACAATCCCTACTCCCATGTCGTCCAACCCAAGGTTACGTATAGACAGCACTACCCAACCCGGCACGTGAACAAATCAAGTACCAATATCATACAAAAGCCGGCAAAATCCTCGGCAAGACATTTATCATGACATGCCGGCAACATCCTCGGCCATGTCCCAAGTTCTTGCTATCTAAGCATGGCGTAGCAAGCGCTACTACGATATAAATTTAAGCTACCTCGACGTAGCGTTTAGACCGGCACATACCTCGGTCGAGTCACAATCTCGCTATTTATAACAAACAATAATAGCAAGTAATTCACATCATTAATCCTAACCATTGTTAGGTATATATATGCGTACATGAAGCATACTAGCATGAAGGAAGACTCCACAAGCACAATAGAGGTCAAGTCTCACTTACCTCGAAATTCGGGCTCAAATGCCGGGAAGAGTCTCCTTTCCCCCTCGCCTTGTCCGCGAAGGACTCTCCACTAGGTCTATTAAGACAAGATATAGCACATATGAGTGCTCAATTATAGCTATTTAAGCCTATAGGCATCCTAGGGTAAAAATTACCAAAATGCCCCCGGGTAGGGCCGAGCCCTAAATTTACAAAATGTACTTTTCCGGACTACCCACGCTCCCGTGAGTCCAAAAGTACACTTAGATTCCACATGCGAGCCTTGCTCGATGTCTTTCCCCAATTCTTAAGAATCTAGGGTTCTAACCCATTTCCAAGAATCAACCCTTTGATTCTTGTGTTAATCAACATAAAGATGGATTGAAAGGGCTTACCTTAAGTGTAAGTATGATTGGGTCTTCAAGAAATACCCAAAAATCGCCTCAAGAGCTCACCAAATGTTTTTTATAAGTTATGAACCGAAATGGCCCGAAATGGCCTTTTTATAGCAGTTTTTTTACCACTGTAACAGCCTCTGTTCCAATAATCATAACTTTTGATAGGAATGTTTAAATGACCTGAAACCAATGGCATCAAAACCACAACTCAAAGGGCTACAACTTTCATGTTTTGAGTTGTTCCTAATTCCTTACGGATTGGCCGGAAAAATGCCATTTTTCCGGCTGCTCGCAACAGAAACAGTAGCAGAAACAGCAGTTTCGCACCAGAAAAATCCGAACTATTTTGGGTCCAAACGGGACCCTACGAAGCTCGGAATGACCCCAAATTTTGCACACAAGTCATAAAATACTTGTGTGACATGTTCGTCAAGACGGAACTCAATTCGGACCTCCAGAACTCAAAAAGTGGGTCCCACGGCAAAGGTTCAATTTTCTACTTTCGCCAAAACAGCGAAATTTGACCAAACGACCTCGGAATCCAATTCCGAAAGTTGCTACAAGTCACAAATGACTATACGAACCTAACGAAACTTTCAGATCTCTCATCGGAGCTCATTTGCTCAAATCGAGCTCGGAAACCTCTTTTAACTCTTTTAAACTTCCGAAACGGGGACTTTATCAAAAGTCCTATCAAACGAGGTCCGTTTTCAATTTTGAAGGTTGCTACATATCATAAATGACGAGACGGACCTAACGGTGCGCTCGGATTTTCCATCGGGGTTCGTTTACTCAAAACGACCTATCGAAACCCCAAATTTCTTTCCGGAATTTCATAAACGGATCCTTTTCTCGAAAACCTATCAAACGGACTCCGTTTCGACTCAGATTTCACAGACGGGTCATAAATGACCTAACGGAGCTTTTGGGACTGTCGACACGCAAATCGAGGTCTCGGATCCCGTAACGACTATTTGAGGGTCGTTACAGCAGCGACCTGATGAAACTATTAAACAGTTTGTGAAACGGTTCAATGATGAAAAGATTCACATCCCAAACCTCGAGGAGAGGTGGGCTTGTTTGACTTTTGCTAATAACTTGCGCACCGATTCGACGGAAGCGTGTGCGAAGTTGAATGATCGTCTTAAGGAAATCAACGCATGGACCTTCGACGATTTACATCGAGAGTGTGAACCAAAGATTAGGGCTGAGGAGGAGGAGTTGCAGCTAGCCCAATATAATCATCAGTATGATCGACCACCACCACGGAGAATTGAGAGCGACAGGCGAAACTACAGGGACCAACGATGGGAACCCTACAGTTTCCCTCGAATGGGGAGCAACAACCACGAAGTTGGTGGCTCAAAAATCAACCGAAGAGGCGTCAGTGGAACGCATCTTCGGCTCCAAAAGATTGACCAATGCCCCCAAAGGTGACAGATTACAATTTTTGCATATCGACACCAAATCTGGTGAATCACTTGATGGGGGATGGGTGATAAGATCGTGAAGTTTCCAGGTCGCATAAAAACAAATCCAAACACGAGGGACGAAAATTTGTGGTGCGCATTTCATCATGATTTCGGCCACACGACGGAAGAATGTAAGGCGCTGCGATACGAAGTGGCCAGCTTGCTGCAAAAGGGGGATTTGGTGGAATTATTGACTGAAAGAGGGCGAAACAATTTTAATAAGAAAAAGGATGATGAACCACCAAAACCTCCCGCTCCGAGGAAGACGGTGAACGTCATAACTGGGGGAGATGACGTTTGTGGGTTGACTTACACCACAAAGAAGTATGCAAAGGATTCGTTCACACGAGACAAGAGGACACGAGATGACATGAGCGATGAGATTGTGTTCGGGGATTTCGACTTCGATGAAAGGATTCATCCCCATCATGATGCACTGGTGGTAATGATGAGGATCGACGATGCCGATGTAAAGAGGGTGTTGATCGATGCCGGCAGCTCGGTTAAAATAATCCACTCCAGGGTAGTTGAACAGTTGCAGTTGAACGATAAGATCGTGCCTCGTTCAACTGTGTTTTCGGGTTTCAATAATTCGAGCGAAGTGACCGTTGGAGAAATTACGATTAAGACGTACGCGGAAGGCGTCGAGAATGACACATTGTTTCAAGTAATGAAAGGTGACATGGCGTACAATGTGATATTGGGTCGACCATGGATCCACGCTATGGATGTCAAACGGGTAGGGGTCTACCCGTCAAAATCCGGACCCGGACTCATTAAAACCCGACCCCATCCGGACCCGCAAAAACCCAGACCCGTAAACCCCTTAAAATACCCCTACCCGAACGGGTTTTTTTTTCTTAACGAATACCCGTATCCGTTAAGACCCATCAAAATTATGGGGTATTACTGGATATACCCGTATCCGTACCCGTTAAAATAAACTGAGTAATAAAACTTGTATGTGGAGAAAAAGGTATACACAAGTTTTTCACTCATGGTTTAATTCGTTTTGTGTCCATATTGTTACTAGTGAAAGATGTTCAAGAGAAACAAGTTTATTTATTTAACTAAAAAAGAAACTTGATATTCCATAACAAATCAACAATTTGAATATATATTACTCAAATATGATATAGAACTTCAACTATTAACTTCGATATATACCTCAGAAAATAAGCTACTTGGAGTCGGGGAAAGTAATTATTGGGCGTATATTATTAGAAAATATAATTATTTAATTCACTACATAAAATCTTTTAGTTGTACCAGTTTCAACATTTGTATCAGAAAGTGCATTTAGTCAAGGAAGACAAATGATAGGTGATACCCGCCACTCTTTGGGTAATAATGCTTTGGATGTTCTAGTTTGTTTACGAGACTGGATTAGATCGGAGCGAAGAAACCGAGGAATTAAAGACTAACTAGAACAGGATGATAACCTTGAAGAAATTTTGTTAAGTGATCAGGACCATCAATGGAACCTACACTGGAGCATGAGGGAAATGACATGGAAGAAATAACACAAAGAATTAGGCATATTTAAATTTGTAATTTAAATTTTTATTATCTAGTTTTGATGTTGCACTTTTCAAATTTAGAAGTTTAATGTTCAAGACTTTAATAGTTCAAGTATCTTAAATAAAGTAAGTCTTTAAGCTTTTCCTATCATTATCTTTTTTTTAAAGTATTTAAAATAATATTATTAAAAAAAATTAAAACCCGGACCTAAACCCGATTTGTTAAGACCCGAACCCGTACCCGTATCCGCTAACACCCGAACCCGCACGGGTTTTTTTTTCCTACCCAAAACCCGGACCCGTTAAGAACCCGTAATTTAAACCCGTACCCGGAACCCGCGGAGTTACAATTTTACAACCCGAACCCGGACCCGTATACCCGTTTGACACCCATAATCCACGCTATGGGAGCCGTTCCATCGACTCTACATCAAGTTGTAAAATTTCCCACTCCATGGGGAGTGCGCGAGGTAAGAGGTGAGCAGTAGGCTTCTCGAGAGTGCTACTCGGTAGCTGTTAAGGATGGCGTTCGAAAATAGCAATCACAGTTAGCGGAATCCGTGGTCGGAGACTTCACTGCGACTCCGTCATGTGCTCAACGAGTACAGTTAGCGGGGCCCGTAGTCGAAGACGAATTCGCACAGATTCCGTCATGTGTTAGAGAACCATACAAACAAAAAGCCGAAGATTCTATGATAGAAGAATTGGAAGAAGTAATGTTATTCGATGACAAGCCTGATCGGAAAGTATACGTCGGAGCAGAATTGGATCCCGAAGTAAGAGCAAAAATCGTATCCTCTCACAAGAATAACTCTGACTATTTTGCTTGGTCCCACGCGGATATGGTAGGGATCGATCCAAAGGTTGCCACACACAAATTAAATGTCGACCCAAGAAATCGGCCGGTAAAGCAAAAGAAACAGCCGAATGGAGGATTCCGAAGGAAAGTAATCAATGATGAAGTGGAAAAATTTTTAACGAATGGGTTTATTAGAGAGGTTAAGTATCCAGAATGGCTTGCAAATACTGTCGTAGTGCCGAAGAAAAATGGCAAGTGGAGAGTATGCGTCGATTATACCGACCTTAACAAAGCTTGCCCAAAATATTCATTCCTATTGCCTCACATCGACAGATTGATTGATTCGACGGCAGGACACGAAATGTTGAGTTTCTTGGACGCTTATTCAGGTTATAATCAAATTTCGATGGATCCAGTAGATCGGGAAAAAACTTCGTTCATCACAGACACGGGGACTTATTGTTACACAGTTATGCCCTTCGGTCTCAAGAATGCTGGGGCTACTTATCAACGTTTGGTTACCACCATGTTCAAAGAATTGATCGAAAAAATGATGGAGGTGTATATTGATGATATGTTGGTTAAATCATTAGAAAGCAAAGATCATTTGAGTCATTTGGAGGAAACTTTTATGATATTAAGGCGCTTCAACATGAGATTGAACCCGGAGAAATGCGCGTTCGGGGTCGGATCCGGCAAGTTCTTGGGATTCATCGTATCGCAAAGAGGAATCGAGGCCAATCCAGACAAAATCAAGGCGATCGAAAGCATTTCCGAAGACCTGACAACGGTGAAAGAAGTTCAGCAACTAACCGGCCGAGTAGCCTATCTTAGCAGGTTCATCTCGAGGTCATTTGAACGATGTCACAAGTTCTTTTCGGTGCTGAGGAAAAACAAAAGTTTTGATTGGACACCAGAATGCAAAAAGGCTCTCAAAGAATTGAAGCAATATTTGTCCAACCCTCCACTTCTATTAAAACCAATCGAAGGAGAAATGTTGCTGGTCTACTTGGCTGTTTCCGAAGTAGCTGTAAGCGCTGTCCTTGTTCGCGAGGACGGAGGTAACCAATTTCCTATCTATTATGTTAGTAAAACATTGTTAGATGCAGAACCACACCTAGAAAAACTGGCACTTGCACTAGTCACTGCTGCACGAAAATTAAGACCGTATTTCCAATGTCATTCAATATCTGTTGTAACTACTTTCCCATTACGAAATATCTTACATTGGCCAGATCTTTCCGGTCGATTAATGAAATGGGCGGTCGAGCTGATTGAGTACAATATCACTTACTAGCCTCGCACCGCCATCAAATCTCAAGTTTTAGCTGATTTTGTAGCAGACTTTAGCGCTAATATTTTTTCCGGAAGCAAAGAAAGAGGAGTTAATGATGAGAGACCCCGACCCCGGAGTTTGGATGATGTACACCGATGGAGCTTCCAATGTGAAAGGGACTAGCCTCAGAATCCAATTGATAGCACCTACCGGTGAAAAACTCAGGTATGCGATCAAATTACATGCAAAAACTAACAACGAGGCCGAATATGAGGCCCTCGCTGCAGGTTTAAAGATTGCAAAGGACTTGAAAATCGAACGGTTGGATATAAAAAGCAATTCCCAGCTAGTGGTGAACCAAGTCCAAGGGGATTTCAATGTTCGAGATTCGAGGATACAGCAACTGCTCGATAAGGTACAAAGTCTTCTAACTTCTTTTCAGGAATGGAAGATAGCCCAGATCCCGAGGGAAGACAACATCGAGGCCGATGCCATGGCCAACCTCGGTTCTGCAGCTGCGATCGAAGGAGAACTCGATGAAACAGTGGTTCATCTATTCGAATCTCTATTCTGTCGGAGCATCAAAGAGGTAAACAATGTTAACCATACTTGGGATTGGAGAAACAAATACTTGTCTTATTTGCAGGCAGGTACTCTACCCGAAGACAAGAAATCTGCCCGATCGCTCAAAGCTAAAGCGGCCGGATACAGCCTTTTAGATAACCAACTCTATAGGCGAATGTTTAATGGTCCTTTAGCAAAGTGCATTGGGCCAGATGGAACAAGCTACGTGCTGAGAGAAGTTCACGAAGGCAAATGTGGCAATCATTCCGGTAGAAAATCATTAGTTCGGAAGATAATCAGAGCTGGATATTATTGGCCAACAATCACAGAGGATGCCAAGGACTTCGTTCGAAAATGTGATAGATGTCAACGATCTGGTAGCCTCATACATCAACAAGCAGAGCCTCTTCATTCGGTCACATCACCGTGGCCATTCATGAAATGGGGAATGGATTTGGTCAGGCCGCTTCCAACAGCGCCCGGTAGGGTAAATTCATTTTAATTTTGACAGATTATTTTTCTAAGTAGGTAGAAGCAATTGCTTTGGCTAAAATTCGTGAACAGGAAATCATCAAGTTCATTCACCAGAATATCATTTGTCGTTTTGGGATCCCGAAAGAGATCACATGCGATAATGGTAAACAGTTCGTGGGGAGACGAATCACAGCTTTCTTCGAAAAGTGAGGGATCAAGCGGATTGCATCAACACCTTATCACCCCAGTGCAAACGGACAAGCTGATTATTCCAATAAGACAATAATTGAGTATTTGAAGAAAAGGATGGATGAGTCAAAGGGAAATTGGCCGAACGAACTCCCCGGAGCGCTATGGGCTCATCGAACAACGGTGAAACATAGCACTGGGGAAACTCCGTTCTCACTTATCTATGGAGCAGAAGCATTGATTCCTGTGGAAGTGGGGGAACCCAGCCTTCGATTCGCTCACTCCACCGACGAATCAAACAAAGAAGCCATGTCGATAGATTTGGACCTGATCGAGGCGAAAAGAGACATGGCATTTGTTCGGATACAAGCACAGAAACAAAGGGCAGAAAACTACCTCAATAAAAAAATCAGGTATCGATCTTTTAATGTAGGTGATTACGTATTAAAGGTCAAAAGACCAAAGAAGGATGAACCAAACGAAGGTAAACTGGGAGGGACCCTATCGGGTCAAAGCAGTAATCGGAAAGGGCTCATACCAGCTCGAAACGATGGACTCCAAGCCAGTTGACTTCAATTGGAATATCACACAATGAAGAAATATTACTTCTAAGTACAACGATATCGTACGATCGAATTTCGTTTCTTGTATAATTTTCATTTCCCCTCCATTGGGCATGCTTGCTTAATTGATTATTTTGATACTAACATTTTTAGATGATAGGCATAGTTGGAATCGAATGATGAGAAATATCACCCACGAACACTTGAGCCCGAAATGCTCCAATTGGGGTCGATAAGTCTGACGAACATTCTAACGTGGTCTTCATCTATAACGTTCTCTCGGTGTTTGTCTTTCAATGACTTCGTTTCAGGTCAAGGTCCAGTGTTCGACTGCTCATACTTCACACTCAAACACGGGGGGAGTGGAGTTAGTAGGATAGTCAAAACATTCGAACACTGGGGACTGCCCAGAAATCGGGGACTTCCTGTCGAGGACAAAGACGAAACCGAGTAAAGGCAAAACTGGGGACTCGTTCGAAATTCAACGAAGGATTCAAGCCCCAACATTTTCACTCAAACTGGGGACTCGTTCGCTTTCACTCGAACTGGGGACTCGTTCAAGTTGTCAAAAATTTCAAACCCCAATGTTTTCACTTAAACTTGGGAACTGTTCGTTTAGATAAGACATGCAATGTATACGATCCAATAGCGATCAACGTAGTTTCTTTTGTCATCGATGCCACTAAACGGCCGTATTGTGTAACCGATCAGATCAACTGATCCAAAAATGTATCAGGCGCCCGACAGCGGCCAACATTTCAATAATTTACAATTCACTTAGCCATTTTTACGACTTCTACACTTATCGATTCGTATTATCGGTCTCTACACTGATGAGTTTTACAATTCACTTAACCATTTTTACGGCTACTATACTTATCGACTCGTGTTATCAGTCTACATTGATGAATTTTACAATTCCAAATTCCAATTTTTCGCTAAGTGTTTAAATCAATTTATCTTACCGAACCTAAAAGCGTTCGAAGAGTGCATTACGTGAAAGTGAGACGTCATTCTTCACTACGCACTAAATACATTGGTCCCCAATCACATTGTATTCTTCCAACGACTATCGCTAAAACGTTAACATTCTGAACGATCAGGTTAACTTATCTTCGGAAAACAGCATAAAAAGCGATAAGAGGAAATCTTCGAAACATAATTCATTCATTCGAGAATATGTACATCGGTCGAAAGACCTCATTGTTTCAAAAATAAAAACCACTAATCAAAAACAAATAAAGGAAAGTTCAAAATTCATTCATCATCTTCGTCGGAGCCTTCATCGGAAGTATGGGTGGCCAGCGGTCCGGTCCGGTCCGGAACCGGTACCGGAGTCTGGTTCCGGTCCGGATCCGGGCCAAAAAAATTTCAAAACCGGTGGGGGTCCGGTCTACCGGTCCGGTCCATGCCGGTTTCAACTATTGGTGCCGGATCGGAACCGGTTCCGTCGACCGTTAGGCCGGTCAGTACCGGTCCGGTCCGGCCGGTTAACGGTTTTTTTTTATTTTTTTTTTGTTTTTTTTAGGCAAATAAAATTAAAATTTGAAAAACTTAACAATTTATTTAAACATCATTTGTGATAATTAGGTAAATTATATTTTTTAATGAAACAAAATAATTATGTAAATTATATTTTAAAATTTATTAATGTAAAGTTTATTGAATGAGAAATAAATAATTGAACGACGTCTTCTAGTTTGTTACTTTATTAATGTAAAGTTTATGAAACAAAACAAACGTTTATTGAATGAGAAATAAATAATTGAAATGACAAAACAAACTAGAAATCGAAAAATTACAAAGATACTAAATAAACTAGAAATTCGAAAATACATAATTGAAATAGATATTCCCTTAGCCATCTCTTCAAATTTTCAATCACGCGGAATAAAGCCATTTATTCTATCCCATTCGGTTTTGTGATTTTTTTTTAAGTGTTTCCTAAACCTTCCCGTCCCTCCATGGTATTTGCCAGTGTAAATTTGCCACTCTTTGTTACAGAGGCTACATTTAGCTTTCTGAGTTTCAGTATCTTTCATAATAAGTTCCCACACTATAGAACGACGTCTTCGTTCAGTAGGACCGGGAGCAGCGGGAGCTTGATTTTCAGCCATTATAATTGTTTGGATTTTGGAAGAAATTTAGAAAATAGCCTTTGAGAGTAATTTGAGAGATAAATTGATAGAAAATGGTAAATTGTGTGATATAATGATGAAATAATAGGGTATATATAGATAAAAATAGGTTGGGGGGTATGGGGGTGTTTAGGGGGGGTGATAGGCAAATATAGCCGTTTTTGGCCGTTGGCCAACGGCTATATTTGAAAGAGAGCCGTTGGCCCAAACTGCCGGTCCGGTCCGGCAGTTCGGCCCAAATAAGTTTTTTTTTTTTTCCATTGAGTTTTATTTAAAGTGGTGGAAACTTTGAAAAATATTACAACAAAATATTATTTAGTTTTTACTTGTACATATTAAAGTTTAAACTTAGAATTAAAAAACTTGTAGTATTTTTTATAATTTGAACTTGTAGTTTTGAATTAATTTGTTAAGTTCAATATTCATACTTTGAATTAATTTTAGTAAATTCAAATTTTGAATTAATTCTTTAAGTTCAAAATTCAATATTTGAACTAATTTACAAACTAGTAATTAATTGTAGTATTTTTTGCGCAAACTATAAATTAAAAATAAAAAGTATGAAGACAATAGTTGTGATTGAATTCCAAGACTTGGAGCAATTTTATTGAATTGTTTAAGATATAAGTAGTGCAAATTACATCTAAACTTCAAACTTGTAAATTCAAAATTCTTATTTAGAAAATTACATTCTTTTAAACATATTAGCTAGTTTCTTGAGGATAGTTGTAGGCTTTTCTTTTGGAACTGGCCGTTGTTGATCTTGTTCATCATCTCCTTCTGGTTCTTCGTCTTCTTCTTCTTCTTCATTGCCGGTTTGACTCCCTTCACTTGTTCCGTCGCTCAAAATTTGATCGATATATGCTCTGCCCCTTTCCTTAGTAAGTTCTGGTAGACCAAAGTTTCTTCGCTCTGCTCTGATCCAATCCCTGAATAAAACTCCTGTCTCCATTGCCTCCTCTCTCAACGAATATCTGTGATCTCCAATTTGAAATCTTCCTTGGCTAAAAGCGCTTTCCGATGCAACTGATGAAGCTTGAATTGTTAATATATCCCGGGCCATTTTTGCAAGTATTGGAAATTGCGATTCTTGATTCTTCCAATAATCCAACAAATTCGCAGTTCCAAAGTTGTTAAGTTTCTTTGGATATTGAATTAAATACACTTGGAACTCGCTGTATTCCTCTCCGTACTCGTCCTGATCTGAAAGCAACTTTTCGTCAAGTCCCCCAAAAGTGCGCATTCCTGCTCCTGCCTGTGAAGAACTTTGCCCGGTGGATAGTATTGGTTCCGTTGGCTCTGCAGTGTCTGCCCAAGCTCTATACTTTGCAAAAACAGCCACGGTATCTGCATAAACTTTAGCAACAGCCTCGTCTACACTTGGAAACTTGTTAGTAGCAATTTCCTCTGGAGTAATTTCTAAATTTGCATATACTTCTCTAACAAGTCGTTCAGTTAACTTAATTTTAAAAGCAGGATGCAACACAGAAGCAATGTAAAAAAGAGGAGGAATTGGAAAAAAGTATTTTCTAAACTTTTCAATCATTAACTGTACAGCCGGTAAGTAAACTGCATATTGTTTATACATTTTCAATAATTCCGATATTCCAGCTATATAATATAACATGGTAGGAGTAGTTGGATAATATTGACCGGAAAATTCTAAAGTAGCTTGATAAAATTTATGTAAAAACTGAAGAAGATGTTGAACAACTTGCCAATCCTCATCTTTAAGGTGATAGATTTCCATAAAATGTTTATTATACATTTGAGAAATAGGTACTCTATAGTCATAAGCGACAGTCAATGCATCATATAAAGTGTTCCACCTAGTACAAACTTCCTTTGGGACTCTCCTAATTGGCATTCCTAATTCTACACATTTTCTTTCCCATTCTCGTTTTCTTTCTTGGTTTTTATTTCTAAAAATATAAGTAATAGCTATCCGCACCTTGTCGATAATTTCGTTAAACAAGACAAGACCATCTCTTACTACTAAGTTGTAAATATGACATGCACACCTAACATGAAAAAATTCAGGAAAAGGAGGGTTCAAAATAGGTATCAAGTTCCTAAGTGCGTTTGTGTTGTTTGTAGCATTATCTACCGTAATACTAAAAACTTTGTTAGACAAATAGTACGTACGACAAATTGATGAAACTTTGTTACAAATATAATTTCCCGTGTGTGGTTCATCAACAATTTTATAAGCAATAATACGTTTTTGAAAAACCCAATCAGGATCTATCCAATGACAAGTCACAGTAATATAATCACATCCATTAGTAGAACGACCCATATCCGTAGTAAGACATACTCTAGTGTCAAAGTTATCAAACATATATCGCAAATAATCCTGATATTCGTTCTTAAATTTAATAATATCATTTTTAACAGTAGTTCTTGGAAAACCTCTAAAAGAGAGATTATATACAGCCTGAACATAACGAACAAAACCAGTAGAAGAAGGAAAACTATAAGGTAAACCCTCGAGGGCAACTAGTTTAGCAATTTCTTCCCTATCCTTTTGTTTATCATAAGTAAGAAGCCCTCCTGTTAAATGGTTAATTCTTGCTTGGGTACCCGAAGATTGATCATGCGCTACTCCCCCATGTTCGGTCCCTAAATATATACCACCCGCCCGCGTTGCCCATTCTTTAGGATGTTTCTTTTGTAAGTGGGCCCTAAGTTTACCCGTCCCACCCTCATTACCCCTAGTTCTAAAAACCCACACCTTATCACAAAGCCCGCAGGAGGCCGTCTGCGCTGCAACATTCTTTGATGCAAAATCCCACACATCAGATCTATCCTTACGTTTAGCCGGTATTCTAGTAGGAGGTTCAGGAGGCAAGTCAGACTAAACTTCGGGTGGACTAGCTTGAAATTCAGGTGTTTCTTCTAAATTAACCCCCCCGCTTTGATTCCCATATCGTGTTTCTAACATTTCGTGATCAAGTATGGTATCAGCGGTAACATCATGATAATATTGAGAATCATCTATGTGGGTATTCCGACTAGAACTACCAGCAATTTCTTTACCCCTATTTCCCCTACGACCACGTGCCCGCCCCCCACTACTAGTTCCAATTGAACCTCGTTGAGACATAATAATAGCAAATAAAATAAATATATATGACAAAAAAATAATAAAAGAGTAGAAGTAGGAACGACCAACCAAATATAACCGTATAATTGAGGTGAAGTTGAAACTTGAGCCTCCACTTCAATTAATTAGTTGAATACTTGATAATCGAAAAATTGCAAAAATAGCCAAATTGATATTTTCAACCACGTAGCGCCTCCAATTAACCCAATACTTGATATTTATAAACTTCACCAAGTAGCCAAATATAACTTTGATAGAAACTCCAAATAGAACTTGATAAAGTAGCCAAATTATAAATTTTTAACAAATAGCTAAAGTAGAACAATAGCAATATTGTAGAAAATTTGAGAGAATTAGAGAGAATTGGAAGATTTGTGTGAAAAATATGATGAAATAATGGGGTATTTATAGAAAACAAATAGTTAGGGGTGGTTATGGGGTGGTAGAGGGGTGTATTTGGCCGTTTTTGGCCGTTGGACAACGGCTAGGGGGTCAAAAGAGCCGTTGTCCAACGGCTAGAAACGGACAGATTTTTATTTATTTTTTATTTTTTTGACCGGTCCGGTCCGGTCGGTTCCGGGCCGGTTCCGGTCCAAAAGTTACCGGTCCATCCGGTTTTTTTTCGAGGCACCGGTTTGGTACCGGACCCGGCGCCCGTTAGTGGCCAACGGTCCGTTTTCAACCGGTCCGGACCGGTCCGAGCCAGTTTCCGGCCCGATTCCGGTCCGGTCCGGTTAAAACCGGACCGTTAGCCACCCTTAATCGGAAGCAGTTGCGGGGAGGCCAAGATCTTCACGAGCCAACCTCACAATGGCGACTGCGTCATTTAGCTCTGTGGGGATATCCACACTTCGATCCAACATCTCCCTAAGCACATCGCGCCTTGACTCGGCAAGGATCAAGTCTTTCTTCTTTTCAAATTCTTCTTCAAGGTCGCGCCTTAAGTTGGTCGAATCCCGTTGAAGCAGTCAGTTCCTCTCCGATAGACTATCGGCTTGAACGCTTAAATCTTCATTGTTTTTACGAAGAAGTTGAAGTTCTCCAGACATTTTAGCCAACTCTCGATCCTTGCTCTCCAAAGCAGAGATAAGTTCGGCACATTTCAACTCCGAGTTGGCTTCATGTTCACTAAGCTGCTCGTTTAAGGCTCGAATCTGAGATTCCAACTCAGATTGATGAAGGGCATTTTCTTTCGTACTCTTGTCGAAGTTAGCCAAAAGTTCAGCATGCTTGGCTTCCAAAGCCTTCAATTTTCGGTGCAGTTCTTCCCCCGCTGAAGTAAGATGAATGATTTGCTCGTTTAGCACTTTGGCTCCATCTTGAAGTTGGCGAATCCGATCAGCCGTTTTGATCGCCATTATGGAGTTCTGAAAACAAATAAGATTCAATAAAATGCAAGGAAATAGATGATATGAAATGCAAAGGAAAGGAAGAAAGTAGACGACAGAAGTTTACCCTAAAAGCACCAAAAACAATCTGCGAAGGCAAGCTTAAGTCTTCGTGCGGATTCAAGCGAGCCTGCTCCATCGGGCTCATGACGTCGAAAAGATAGTTTGCAAGCCGCTTTGGGCATCTGAGTAGGTCAACATTGCGTGACACGGTGATCGTAAGCGATCTGTCACCCAATGCCTCAGACTCGCCCAAAGCAGCATAGGCAGCAGCATCCTCACCTCGAGGAAGAGGTACGATCGGGTCAGCATGATCTGCACCAAAGAACGACGAGCCTGTTTCTTCATCGTATTTGGATCTAGCCGTTGCAGTTGGCCGATCTAAGGCTGGCATTTTGCCTTTTGTTGGATCCCTTTCCTCGAGACTGCGATCGAAAGCACCAATCATTTCCTCTTGAACCTCAAGCGCGACGCCCAAAGAAACGATGGCACCCTCTCTGCTGGGTAAGCCCCCTGAGACCGAAGTGACCTCTTCGGCTATTGGAGATAAGTGGAAATCATCACCTCCCAAATCGGCTGAACGATCTCAAAGTTGTTCAGCCGCATTAAGCTGATAGCTGTTTCTTGGAGCCTTTCCTTCACAGGCTTTTTGGGACGCCTCACCAACTGGTCAGATCCCGATTCCTCTCCCGCTTCATCCCCTTCGAGATCGACAATCGAGGTCACTTTTTTGGCGGCGAAACAGTTGAGCTCGTTCCAGCAACAACCTCTTCGATTGTTTGGGGCACGACGGATGAGCTGGCCCCTTGCTCTTTGCCCACAACCTTGAGCAGGTATTGATTTGAAACGACCTCTATCAGTCGTTTCGGAAGTTAGGACTCCGATTGGTGTGCCGATATTTTTAAAATATTTGTAAGGTCCATTGGGACTTATCTGTAAAATTTGAGCTAAATCAGACCTCGTTTGGTAGGCATCGAAAGAAGATTTCAGTTTTTATTGTCGATAAATATTAAAAAGAGATTTTCGAGCTCGATTTTGGCGAATGAGCTCCGATTCGAAATCCGAAAGCGCCGTTAGGTTCGTATGATTATTTGTGACCTTTATAAACTTTCGAAAGTGAATTTCGAGGTCGTTCGGCTAGTTTCCGCTAAAATGCCGAAAGTTAAATAATTTGACCTTTTTTAATTTAATTTGCATATTGAGTTTCGGGAGTCCGATTTGAGATCCGCCTTAGCGAGTGTGTTACATATATTTTGTATAACTTTTATGCAAAAGTTAGAATTATTTCGAATATCGTAGGGTACCGTTTTAATTTTTACCGTAGCAGCGAATTTTAAAGGAAAAAGAAAAAAAAATAAAAGAAGGAAAAGACAAAAGAAAAGAGAAAAGGACAAAATTGAAAGAGTGAGGCGGTGGCTGATTGCTTAAAGCAATTAAACAGCAACAGAAACAAATGAAACAGAGAACGCAGAAACAAGAAATGCATCCAGAAAAATGCCAGAAAATAAGAAAAGGGGCCGGAAAAAAGTAGAATTTTTACTCTGAAACATTCAGGTAATGATCCTAATATATTATTTGAGTTTATAACGTGTGTTTGAATATATTTTGACGGTAAAACTTGGAATATTAGACATCGTTTTAACAAGTTCAATTAATAGTTTAAAGGGTCAAATGGACCCCGATAATGGAATTGATTATATATTCGTACTCAGTGAGTTATGGGCAACATATAAATGTAATTTATTTTGGGTTTGGTTATGTGGCTTTGAACCCTGTACATAGGCTTGGCGTGCGTATTGCGTGTGCGAATAGGGTATCAGGTTCCTAACCGGATTGCCCTAAGATGTGAGGAATGAAGCCTTTAGCCTAAATTGATATATTTTTCTGCTTATTGAATAGAGTGGGATCGTTTGGTAAGGAAACCAAAGGATAAAGCGGTTGTTGATTAGCCGTACTAACTTTGGAACGAGGTAAGTGTTTATATCCATTTCTTTGGAGGCACTTGGCCTCGTGAATTTTTTACCACGTGTTCCTTACGTTTGTAGCTGCCGATAGGCGTACTCATTACGCGTTAGCTTTGAATTTACATTGTATATGATATGTTAAGCCCTGTTGTTGATATTGCATTGAGCATATGAGCATTGCACTCTGGTTTTGAGCATTGCATATACTTTCCGGGGCGATGAGAGTCCCGCACCGGTGAAGGGTCATTATTGCATGTACTTCCCGGTAATCAATGAGAGTCCCGAGCCGGTGAAGGGCCACTATTGCATATACTTCCCGGTTGGCGATGAGAGTCCCGCACCGGTGAAGGGTAATTATTACATATACTTCCCGGTAATCGATGAGAGTCCCGAGCCGGTGAAGGGCCATTATTGCATATATCTCCTGGTAGACGATGAGAGTCCCGCACCGGAGATAGGTATCAGGCATATATGACTACATGGCATCATATTGTATTCATACGCATTACATTGCACATATTGAGGGGTAGGAGGATTCTGCCCCAGGAGCAGGAGGATTCCGCTCCATTGCACATATTGAGGGGTAGGAGGATTCCGCCCCGGGAGCAGGAGGATTCTGCTCCATTGCATCATATTGAGGGTAGGAGGATTCCGCCCTCGGAGCAGGAGGATTCCGCTCCATTGCGGTAGGAGGATTCCGCCCTCGGAGCAGGAGGATTCCGCTCCATTGCATCATATTGAGGGTAGGAGGATTCCGCCCTCGGAGCAGGAGGATTCTGCTCCATTGCCCCTTGGAGCAGGAGGATTCCGCTCCATTTATTTGGCACATGTGACCCTTTGCATCATATTTCATTTCATCTCATTTCATTCATTTCATTTCATACCATTGTGTAGACTTGTGGTACATGACTACTGTTCTGCTTCTACGTGCATTGCTTATTTGTATATATATTTCTGGCTCGTATTCTGGGTTGTGGGGATCAGGTTGCACGCCGCAACGGTATAAATATATGGACCGGGTTGTATGCTGCAACGGTATAAATATATAGACCGGGTTGCACGCCGCAACCGTATAAATATATGGACCGGGTTGCACTCCGCAACGGTATAAATATATGGACCGGGTTGTACGTCGCAACGGTATAAATATATGGACCGGGTTGTACGTCGCCGCGGTATAAATATATGGATCGGGTTGCACGTCGCAGTGGTATGAGTATATGGATCGGGTTGCACGCCTCAACAGGATGAATATATGGATCGGGTTGCACACCGCAACAGGATGTATTTCTGATTGTTGATGTGTTCGGGATACCTATATGTTCTGGGATTCTTACGTTCCTGGTTGTTGAATAGTTTGTGATTCCATACGTGTTTTTAGTTATTATCTGGCTCTGCCTTTTTATAATTTAAATAAGAGGAATTGGGTTTATCTGTTTCTTCTCCCTGGCTAGCTATCCTATTCTTTGAGGTTGCTAGTCTGCCCCACTTATTGAGTCCTTTTGACTCACCCTTGTTTGTTGTTTGTTTCTTGTCTATCTATTTCGTTTCGGCAGGTTCGCTCCAGGATTGTGTTCGCCACATTGTTCAGGAGTGAAGACGACTTCAGCTGTCAGTGTGAGCCAGCTTTTATTCCAGGTGGCCACCAGTTTATTGTTTATTATTTCAGTTGCATTTTGCTCCCTTCAGGAGGTATCTGTCTTCTTTCCTACTCTTCGATGTCTAGTCTGGATAGTCCTAAACCTACTATGTTGGGTAGTGAGCTGTAATTTCTTTTGTACAGCTTAGAGGTATCAGTGTGTCTGTATTTTTGTTTTAAGTCTTGTCCTTATTTATGAATTGTTATATTTATATTCCTAATTTAATTAGTAAGGGTTCGCCCGACGGATTTAGGGGAAGATGTCGGGTGCCCGCACGGCCTAACCGGATTTCGGGTCGTGTTAGTTGGTATCAGAGTCTGGTTTAGAGTCTATCCAGACTAAGACAGTGTCTAGTAGAATCTCGCCGATGGGTACGTAGACGCCCGTACTTATCTACGAGAGGCTATGATGTCATTTAGAAAGTTTCACTTCCTTCTTTTCTGATCGTGCGTCGGTCTAGGATGCAAAAGTAATTTCGTTAATTCCTTCGTAGTAATGGTGAACCCTTGTGCGACAAATCAGCAAAAGGTTAGAATTCACGACGAAGTAGTCTAGTTAGAGGCTAGCGCTGATCAAGCTCCGAGAGTTGTGGATCGTGCTGACAATCCAATTGCGGAGGCCCCAGCTGTACGAGCTCGTGATGGGAAAGGGAGCAGGGCCTTGTGGTTCCCTTGGCTCTCTACGATGCTTTTACGAGAATCTTAGCGACGCAGATACCGTAAGAACCTATTATTCGCTAGGAAGCTTACCAGGTTGCCGCAGATGCAGATGTTCGATCTCAGGGAGCTCCTATTCCTGTTCTTAATATTGCTGTAGTAAATTATATTCCGGAGACAGCATGTGTTGTGCCTCTAGTTATTCTGGCTGGTTAGTTAGCCTGAGTAATGGCTCGGTCCGAGTGTCCGAAGAGGTTGCATTATTTTACGCGGTTGAACCTTCCGATATTCTTAAGCAATTCATTAGATAAACCTCGTGATTCTTTTTAAAATAAAATGATGTCAGCGTATCCTTCATGCTCTTGATTATATCGAGCGGTATGGTGTTGATTATTCTTCTTTCTAATTTCAGGGTCCAGCCTTGAATTGGTGGGCCGCTCTCTTATTAGCTGATTTGGTTCGATTTTTCTTCTAGATTCGTGGGAAAAAAAATTCCTTTCGAGTAGCGAGCGAGATGAAAGATGTTGCCAGTTTGAGTGGATTGGACAGGGTAGCCTGTCGGTTAACCTGGTGGTGTTTCAGAATATGAGATTGAATTCTATAGAATGGCTGAATACGCATTAGAACTAGTCCATGAGCCTTTCGAGAGATTCAAAGATTTACTGATGACCTTTCTCCTTTCTTGAGATCCCAGATGGCTCGAGAGATTGAGGCCGAAATTTCAGTTGATGTTGTTGTTAATATTGTTCAGAGGTACGAGGCATACCATAAGTTAGAGCGGGAAGAGTTAGAGTGGGAGAGCAAGAGATCCCGTGGCCCTAGTGGGCAACCATGGTACCTCATTTGGAGGTAAAAGTTCTGATTATTTTGGGAGGTCACCTTCCGTGTTATCTCAGCTTGTGTCACGTGATTCTTAGAGTGCGCCAGTAGCTCGTCAAGATCAGATTCAGTCTTCTATTTACAGCTATCAACAATCTTTCCAGCTTCTATTTTTAAGCGAAAAGGTGGTATCATTGTCGTGAGTCTGGCTATCCCATGAGGAGTTTTTTTTCCTTACTCCGACAAGTAGGCGATTGTCTTTTCTCTTGTCATCAAGCATCTGCGCAGTCGCAGTGGATTTCATTTAGATCTCAATCAGCCAGAGAAATGCCACCATCTAGTAGAGGTCGAGAGCGTGGTGGCAGTAGTTCTTCTAGAAGTGATTATCAGGGTAGTGGCTCAGCTCAGCTGCAGAGGCAGTTCTATGAACTGCTAGTCTGGTAGGATGCTGAGGCATCCGATGTAGTAGATCCCTGTATTTCCTCTTCCTTTATATGTGAGTAAGATTTGATTCTTCCGATCGATCTGGAAATGGTGTGTCTCATCATGTTTCGATGGTTTCCTTGGATATTGTCTTAATTAAGAATCGGTTGCGGTAGAGGGGCGAGCTTCTAGTATGATTTATTCCTGGAATTGGTGAGACCCTACTAATTTATCTGGTCTAAATATGAGAGATTTGATAGTGAGTGTCGGTATTGTCTGCTTGGCATCCTGTTGTACCACTTTCTCTTATTATGTCAAGTCAGTCTATCTCTCTTTGGAATTCAGTGTTGATAGGATGGTGGGATTCTTATTCGTCACCATCAGAAAGTGATATTATTTCTTCCGGTGCAAAGTGATTAGTAAGTAATATTCGATCTACGTATCTCCTCTTGGTTCAAAACGCTAGTAAAGTCATGTTATCTCATGAGCTTATCTGGATTATAAAAGGGTTTCTGGTAATTGTCAGAGTTTCCTTCTTATTGGGAGGTCAAATTAGCATGGATGTTGTTCCATAAAGCTCATTTAATATCTGTTTCTTCAATTGCGATTCTTGGGTTACTTTGATTCGTAAGTAGTCTAGCTTTGGTAGCCAAGCAGATAAGAAGATGAGCTTCCTGAAGCTCTAATTATTTCTATCCTTAGTTCATTGCCATCTCTTCTTTGTTCGGCACTGGTGAACTTAGGCGGTCAGTAACCTATTGTGATGTTCCCTGCGTTGAGCCAGAGTGCGTGCCAAGGTAGCCGGGTAAGCACATTGTTGTGTTTTAAGGCTACTAAGGGTAATGAGAGGCGTCATTTGACGTTTGATTTGATCCATCAGGTGGTGGTGCTTATAGAAAATGTATGGAGCTGTGAACTCGAGAGTTGCAGCTGTTTGGCAACTCGAGAGAGTAATTTGGTAGATCAGGTCTGAGCCGCGTTCTCTATTTAG
Organism: Petunia x hybrida; assembly: GCA_037355625.1. Classification (NCBI taxonomy): domain Eukaryota; kingdom Viridiplantae; phylum Streptophyta; class Magnoliopsida; order Solanales; family Solanaceae; genus Petunia; species Petunia x hybrida. The sequence continues at coordinate 781,108 of JBBBVM010000454.1, forward strand.
CTAAGTCTTCCTTAATCCAGCAGGTTATGCGAGGATGACTATTTCTATTCAAATTAGTTGTATGAGTTTATGCTCTAAGTGGAGGAGTCTTCCTCCAATTGATATCGAATCCTAATATTAAATCCATAAGGCGTTGTTCAAGTGTGAGCTAATTCTTAGTTCCATCGACCTGTTCTATATCAAAGGATATATCGAAGAGGTGATTATCGGCTGAATCATGTTAATCCATCCAGAATTTCATATATCTTTACTTCGAAAATGTAAAACTCTCCTCTCGTGATCGAGGAAGGATCAGCTTAGTCAGAATAAGCTGGGCAATGGCGTTATGATATTATCCAGCTATGTTTTTATCCAAGGGTTTGATGTGCGTGTCATAATTTTGATTCTGTAATCATGAGATAATATCCGTGAAATAGTTTATGAAAGTTGTGTAAGTTCTCTTGTTATCTGCGTGAATCTTGCTTTAGACTTAGGCTCGTTCGTCCTAGGCTCGTTCGAGGACGAACGAGAGTATAAGTGGAGGAGAATGAAACGACCTCTGTCAGTCGTTTCGGAAGTTAGGACTCTGATTGGCATGTCGATAATTTTAAAATATTTGTAAGGTCCATTGGGACTTATCTGTAAAATTTGAGCTAAATCAGACCTCGTTTGGTAGGCATCGAAAGAAGATTTCAGTTTTTATTGTCGATAAATATTAAAAAGAGATTTTCGAGCTCGATTTTGGTGAATGAGCTCCAATTCGAAATCCGAAAGCGCCGTTAGGTTCGTATGATTATTTGTGAGTTTTATAAACTTTCGAAAGTGAATTTCGAGGTCGTTCGGCTAGTTTCCGCTAAAATGCCGAAAGTTAAATAATTTGACCTTTTTTTATTTAATTTGCATATTGAGTTTCAGCAGTCCGATTTGAGATCCGCCTTAGCGAGTGTGTTACATATATTTTGTATAAATTGTATGCAAAAGTTGGAATTATTTCGAATATCGTAGGGTACCGTTTTAATTTTTACCGTAGCAGCGAATTTTAAAGGAAAAAGAAAAAAATAAAAAAAGGAAAAGACAAAAGAAAAGAGAAAAGGACAAAATTGAAAGAGTGAGGCGGTGGCTGATTGCTTAAAGCAATTAAACAGCAACAGAAACAAATGAAATAGAGAACGCAGAAACAAGAAATGCATCCAGAAAAATGCCAGAAAATAAGAAAAGGGGCCGGAGAAAAGTAGAATTTTCACTCTGAAACATTCAGGTAATGATCCTAATATATTATTTGAGTTTATAACGTGTGTTTGAATATATTTTGAAGGTAAAACTTGAAATATTAGACATCGTTTTAATAAGTTCAATTAATAGTTTAAAGGGTCAAATGGACCCCGATAATGGAATTGATTATATATTCGTACTCAGTGAGTTATGGGCAACATATAAATATAATTTATTTAGGGTTTGGTTATGTGGCATTGAACCCTGTACATAGGCTTGGCCTGCATATTGCGTATGCGAATAGGGTATCAGGTTCCTAACCGGATTGCCCTAAGATGTGAGGAATGAAGCCTTTAGCCTAAATTGATATATTTTTCTGCTTATTGAATAGAGTGGGATCGTTTGGCAAGGAAACCAAAGGATAAAGCGGTTGTTGATTAGCTGTACTAACTTTGGAAAGAGGTAAGTGTTTATATCCATTTCTTTGGAGGCACTTGGCCTCGTGGATTTTTTACCATGTGTTCCTTACGTGTGTACCTGCCGATAGGCGTACTCATTATGCCTTAGCTTTGAATTTACATTGTATATGATATGTTAAGCCATGTTGTTGATATTGCATTGAGCATATGAGCATTGCACTCTGGTTTTGAGCATTGTATATACTTCCCGGTTGGCGATGAGAGTCCCGCACCGGTGAAGGGCCATTATTGCATATACTTCCCGGTAATCGATGAGAGTCCCGAGCCGGTGAAGGGCCATTATTACATATACTTCCCGGTTGGCGATGAGAGTCCCGCATCGGTGAAGGGTCATTATTACATATACTTCCCGGTAATCGATGAGAGTCCCGAGCCGGTGAAGGGTCATTATTGCATATATCTCCTGGTAGACGATGAGAGTCCCGCGCCGGAGATAGGTATCAGGCATATGTGACTACATGGCATCATATTGCATTCATACGCATTACATTGCACATATTGAGGGGTAGGAGGATTCTGCCCCAGGAGCAGGAGGATTCCGCTCCATTGCACATATTGAGGGGTAGAAGGATTCCGCCCCAGGAGCAGAAGAATTCCGCTCCATTGCATCATATTGAGGGTAGGAGGATTCCGCCCTCGGAGCAGGAGGATTCTGCTCCATTGCATCATATTGAGGGTAGGAGTATTCCGCCCTCGGAGCAGGAGGATTCCGCTTCATTATATCATATTGAGGGTAGGAGGATTCCGCCCTCGGAGCAGGAGGATTCCGCTCCATTGCATCATATTGAGGGTAGGAGGATTCCGCCCTCGGAGCAGGAGGATTCCGCTCCATTGCCTCTCGGAGCAGGAGGATTCCGCTCCATTCATTTGGCACATGTGACCCTTTGCATCATATTTCATTTCATCTCATTTCATTTCATACCATTGTGTAGACTTGTGGTACATGACTACTGTTCTACTTCTACGTGCATTGCTTATTTGTATATATATTTCTGGCTCGTATTCTGGGTTGTGGGGATCGGGTTGCACGCCGCAACGGTATAAATATATGGACCGGGTTGCACGCCGCAACGGTATAAATATATGGACCGGGTTGCACGCCGCAACGGTATAAATATATGGACCGGGTTGCACGCCGCAACGGTATAAATATATGGACCGGGTTGCACGCCGCAACGGTATAAATATATGGACCGGGTTGTACGTCGCAACGGTATAAATATATGGACCGGGTTGTACGTCGCCGCGGTATAAATATATGGATCGGGTTGCACGTCACAGCGGTATGAGTATATGGATCGGGTTGCACGCCGCACCAGGATGAATATATGGATCGGGTTGCACACCGCAACAGGATGTATTTCTGATTGTTGATTTGTTCGGGATACCTATATGTTCTGGCTGTCTTACGTTCCTGGTTGTTGAATAGTTTGTGATTCCATACGTATTTTTAGTTATTATCTGGCTCTGCCTTTTTATAATTTAAATAAGAGGAATTGGGTTTATCTGTTTCTTCTCCCTGGCTAGCTATCCTATTCTTTGAGGTTGCTAGTCTGCCCCACTTATTGAGTCCTTTTGACTCACCCTTGTTTGTTGTTTGTTTCTTGTCTATCTATTTCGTTTCGGCAGGTTCGCTCCAGGATTGTGTTCGCCACATTGTTCAGGAGCGAAGACGACTTCAGCTGTCAGTGTGAGCCAGCTTTTATTCCAGGTGGCCACCAGTTTATTGTTTATTATTTCAGATACATTTTGCTCCCTTCAGGAGGTATCTGTCTTCTTTCCTACTCTTAGATGTCTAGTCTGGATAGTCCTAAACCTAGTATGTTGGGTAGTGAGCTGTAATTTCTTTTGTACAGCTTAGAGGTATCAGTGTGTCTGTGTTTTTGTTTTAAGTCTTGTCCTTATTTATGAATTGTTATATTTATTTTCCTAATTTAATTAGTAAGGGTTCGCCCGACGGGTTTAGGGGAAGATGTCGGGTGCCCGCACGGCCTAACCGGATTTTGGGTCGTGTTATGATTCCTCAAATCCTTGAAGGATTTCTTCTTTTTCTTCGGAGGAGGTGCGTCATCGGCTTTCCCCTCGCCTTCGACCTCATTTTCTTCGTCACTGGGCTCGCCTCCGGCACCAGTAATACCTATGGAAACTCAAAATTAGTGGAAAGAGCAAATCAAGGTGCAAAACACAGGTTCAAAGGAAAGAAGTTTACCGTGATTCTTGGCTTTCAAGGTCTTCAAAGCCGCGACCGGCTTCCAAGCCCTCTAATCGTTGGTTGTCTTGTCCAGGACTCTGATCAACCATGGCACGATGTCAGGAACTTGGTCGAACAGAACCTTGCCAGCTGAAAAGAGGAAAACGAATTCTTTAAGTTCATACAACTTACAAACTTGCTCAGAGAATAAGAAATAAGTAAATTCTTACGAGTTCAGTTCCATACGCTCGGAAGCAGTTCTTTTCCGTGGTCAGTCAATTTCTCCGTAGGAATAAAAACAAAACGTTGGTCCCACCCCCGAAGATCATCATCGTTGTCGGAGATCAGGGCCCATTGGCCTCGTTTAGCCAAATTAATCACCCCTCCTTTGTAAACTCGAGGGGAGTAGATATTGAGAATGTGGCGAAGTGTCAACTTCACTTCTGCCCTCTCTGCGATCCATCGCATGATCACCACCGTTCTCCATATCTTTGGAGAAAGTTGCCCGAGGCAAACATTGTACATCCTACAAAAATCCTCGATGACGTTGTCGACCAGAAGGGTGAAGCCGATAGTGGAAGGGTACGTCAATACCACCGAATGATCTTCGATGTGGGTAGCCAAGGTCGCCTTCCTCGGTGGGCACTTCACATCTATTGCGCCAACCTTCCAACCACAATCTTCCCGAATTCGTGGTATTGATTCAGGAGTGACAGCGCAGTATACGAGGTCAATCGGAATATTCTTCTTCTTACTCTTCTCCGCCTCGTTTTGAACACTGATCTTGCAGTCATTTTTGTAAGTAAACCTTTTCGAGAGAATTTCTGAATACGACTTCTTGGGACCAAAGTCTTTTGGTTTTCTTTCTTTTCGCTTTTTGCCCTTCTTGTCGCCTGGAGGGCACGATTTCTGACACGTGCGATGGGAAGTTGAAATGACAGCCTGACGTTTCAAAATGGAGGGACACGAACGTTCCACGTGTTTTCCCGCTTAAAATTTCAAGCCACTTGCCAAGTTTTACGGACACACGACTTGACAAGTGGGGGGACTATCTGTATTAGTCGATTTCTGTTCGATCACGTAGAGGGCGTGTTCGATTGTGTGGCAAAGCTATAATTGATTCCGAAGACATATCTGGATGAGATCGACATGAAGCGGCTTCGATTAATGGTGTGATCGATTATGTTGTGTTAAGATCGGAACGTTTCGAATACAGCTGTTCTAGCGGATAACTTTGGCTGATCTTATCCCACTTTTATCGGAACAAATCCAGCGCATTTCATGGGACGTGGGCAACTGCTGAAGAAACGTGGGGAAGTGGAGTTCTCCTAGGGTTGGGAACTCCACGCCCTAACTGATTTATAAATAGGTCCCCATTTTCCCTTTTGTACCTGACGTTCATCAGAAAAACACTCTTGTATTCACCAGCTATACTACTACCCATTGTATCATTGTCATTATAAAAGTCTCTTATCGTCATTGCAAGTGCAAACATTGTATTAAGCATCGATCGTGGCTTGGTTCAAACTTGGAGGAGGATTCATCTCTTTTACCAAAGCACCAACCTCTGATTCTTCAATACAATAAGCTTTACTGCTTTATTTATTGACTTATTATTGATTACTTCGTTGTTTGCATGCTATTTCCATAGTTTGATACATTGATTCGTCGTTGTCGATTTCATTAATCTGTTATCATTGCATTGGTCATATAACTAATTCATTGTTCAATCTGCTTATTAATATCAATCACATCAAGTAAATTGTCATTATTGCATTCCGATCGTAGTGCTAATTTGATAAGTATATTTCATCAATCATATTTCTGTCATTCTATCTAAGTTTGTCATCGAATCTAGTCAAAACCACCTATTTAGCATTGAACGAAACTAGCGTTTAAATCACCTTTAGTGAGGTAACAGTTGTGCAAATTATCCATAACCTGTCCGAAACTAAGCTAGATTTAATCATCGTAAACTGTGAGTCCGTTGTCCATCTTCGTTCATTGGATTAAATTTGCCTTCGAACTGAACTCGTCATATTACACCATCGGATTTGCCATTTTATTCCTTCGAAATTAATACTTGCATTGTGTTCAGATTAAGGCCCTAAGAATTGACTATTTGTCAACGTAAATTGCCTATCGATCGATTAAATTGAGATATAAACGGTTGCCTTAAACTCAACTAAATATAAATTTAATTGTGAAACCTGAAATATATTTTTAGGAAATACACATTGTGATTGCATATTCAAAGGATAATCTTTTCTTTTGTTAATACCATCTAAAAAGTGTAGTATGTAACTAGATTCAATTTTTCATTCTTCATGCAAGGTTTGGTGATGTATTTCTTCAATTGAAAAAAAAATTAAATTCAAAAAATAGTAGATAGTGCAACTACATATGATACTGATTTTACAAAGAAATAATTGAAACTAAATAGACATTGACGAGCCTCGAAAGTCTTTTCGAGCCTCCTACTTCGATTCGTTAAAAAATCCCCAAGACTCTATAGCATTATCTAGTTGCAAAATAAAGTTTCACTTTTATACCACAAAAGAAGAACTCTAATTAATCTTTATACCACAAAAGAAAAAATCTCATTAATCTTTAGTAGTGGATTAGTTATGACTTATGTACAATACATGTAATTTTCATATTTATGATATTAAGTTTGGATATAATGCACAAATTTCTTAAACAACAACAACAACATTCTAGTGATATCTCATAAGTGGGATCTGGAAGAGGGTGAGATGTATGCAGATCTTACCTCACCAAAGTAAAGAGGTTGTTTCTGATAGACCTCCGGCTAAAGAATATTATTTTTAAATATGTTTTGAAAAGAGTAAACAAGATGAAAGTACATATTAAATCAATTATAGACATAAAAATCAAAGATAACCAAATAAGCATAAACAAATTTCTTAAGCAACAACAACATACCCAGTGTAATCCCACAAGTGAGGTCTGGGGAAGGTGAGATGTACGCAGATCTTACCCCTACCAAAGTGGAAGAAACAATTTCTTAAACAAGAAAACTTAAACAACGGGCATCCTATTCGTGGAAATAATCACCAATGAATACAACATCATACCAAGTGTAATCCTATGAGTGGGGTCTGGAGAGGGTGAGATGTACGCAGATCTTATCCCACCAAGGTGGATAGGTTGTTTCCGATAGACCCTCGGCTCAAGGAAAAATACTCCAAAACATACTTGCAAAAATAAGATGAACCCACCCATGATAAAGAAAATACTGTCAAGAAAACTACTGATAACTAAGGTAAACAAACAACAATAAAAGTAGTAAAGGCACAAAAGTCGATAAACAAGGTATATAAAAATAATACAAGCGATACTAAGACAGAACTCTTACGACTACTACCTAACCATCTACCTTAATCCTCGACCCCCATGCTTTCTTATCAAACGTCATGTCCTTGGTGATCTGGAGGTGAGCCATGTCCTGATGAATTACCTCACCCCAATTCTTCTTTGGTCTACCGCTACCTCTCCATAGACCCAACACTGTCAACCTCTCGCACCTTCTCACTAGGGCATTCGCGCTCTTTCTTCTCACATGGCCGAACCATAGCAACCTCGCTTCTCGCATCTTGTCTGCCACTGAGGCCACTCTCACATTGTCACGAATTACCTCATTCCTAATCTTGTCCATCCTCGTATGACCACATCCATTTAAGCATTCTCATCTCTGCTACGCTCATCCTCTCTGGATGTGTGTGGTCTTGACTGGTGAACACTCAGCTCCGTACAATATAGCTGGTCTAACGATCGCTTCGTAGAACTTACCTTTGACTCTAGGTATCAATGTCTTATCACATAGGACACCGGACGTGATCTTCACTTCATCCAGCCTGCCCCTATATGATGGGTGACATCATCGTCAATTTCTCCATGACCTTGAATGATTGAACCAAGGTACTTGAAGCTTCTCTTTTGGGGAATGACCTGAGAATCAAACGTCACTTCCACCTCTGACTCCTGGGACGCATCACTAAACTTGCACTCCATGTACTCTATATTCTTTCGGCTCAGCTTGAAACCTTTAGACTCTAGGGTTTGTCTACAAACTTTCAGCTTATCATTAACTCTGCCGGGGGTCTCATCAACCAAAACTATGTCGTTGGCAAATAACATAGACTATGGGACTTCCCTTTGAATTCTATGTGTCAATTCGTCCATCACTAGAGCAAATAAAAACGGACTAAGAGCTGACCCCTGATGTAATCCCATCTCGACTGGGAAGTGATCGTTGTCACCTCCAACTGTTCTCACACGGGTCTTGGCTCCGTCGTACATGTCTTTTATCGCGCCGATATATGCAGCTGGTACACCTTTAGATTCCAAGTATTTCCACAGAACATCCCTTGGGACTTTGTTATAGGCCTTCTATAGGTCAATGAACACCATATGTAAGTTCATGGCAGAATACATAGATGGCCCCTTTAAGTTGTACGCAATTCCCATATAGATACCTCAACTTTCCTAGTGATCAGATAGATACTTTTTCTTGGCAGAAGTGTATATTTCGAACACTTGAGTCCAGCGGACTATCTGCGTGAAACTCACTTGCGAGCTGATGTGTCAAGTGACCCAATAAAATAATGACACATGAAATTTTTCCTTTTTTTAATTTCCACCTATAATGTTTCTTTTTTTAATTTAAAAATGTATTATTGTTACTCCATATATTAAGTAAAAAGTAAAACAAACCAAAACAACTTTAAATAATAGATCTCCCCCAACAGACCCTCCTACCACTTCTTCTTCTTCCCCATGATCCTAACCCACCTCCCTTTATCAGCTTCCTCTCCAAAAACAACACCCCCTTGTCAGTTTCCTATTCTTCTTCCTATGAGCCCTTTCAATTAGTTTCTTAATCTTTAACTAGGTAGTTGTCGGAGAAATTTACGACCAAAAAAAGTTGTTTCTCGATGATATTATTTGAAGGTGTTATTCAAAATAGCATAGATGTAGTTGAAGGTGTTGACTATCCCCCGTTCTTCCTTGAAAATTGATAGACTCTTCAACTTCAAGTGACTATAAGTTGGTCAAAAAATTGAGATAGAAAATTGAAGAATTTCAAAGAAACTTTGGTATGAAAATTTGTTTGGGTTTGAGGTATTATTGATTCAAGAAGATTTAAAAATCTGTCATTATAGTGATTTTTGGGTTTGTTTGGGCTCTTTTTGAAGGAATCTAAATTCTCCATTGATAAGTTTTGAAAAACTTAAAGAACGGCAAGTTATGATTTTGAAGTATAAATTTTGTGACTGATTATCCTCATAACAAAGACATTGTTGTGATGAATCTGTAAAAATTCATGGGAACTGGTGATTTTAGCCGTGGAAGAAGGAACAAAGCTGCAGTTATGGGGCGTTGACCAGCGTTCGCCATGGAAGTTTTGTTCTTTTTTTGTTTTATTTTCGTGTGGGGCCCACATAAAATTTAGAAAGATGAGAAAATTTAGTAATCTCTCACGCGCTCAAATATGTGTGAAACTCAGGTCATTTGCCATGTCAGCATAAGGTGTTCAAAATATACACCTCTGCCAAGAAAAAGTGTCTATCTGATCACTAGGAAAGTTGAGGTATCTATATGGGAACTGAGTACAACTTAAAGGAGCCATCTATGTATTCTGCCTTTTCTTATCCATATGCTGCTCAATCAACTAATGAATAAACATAATAAAAGATGGACCAAAAAGAGCAAAATCATACTTCTAGGGCCACGTTGCACTTTTTCCATATTCGGAAACCAATAAAAACAAAAATATCAAAGAAGAAGAAAAACAGAAAAAAGAAGATATTCTTTTGCTATATGCTCATACTTCAAACCTCACCATCACCCAAACAGAGTCCCTGAACTTGTTCTCCAATGACATTTTTCACCATTTGAACAAAATTAAACAACACCAAAAATCAATTATCCATTTATTTATTTCATTACACAATGGTAACGTTAACGAGTTGTAGTTTTAGTACAATGAACTTAATTAAGTTCCGTATGACTCCTCCTATTATTAGTTACAATAATTTAAATCAAAGAATACAATTGAAGAAAATGTCTAAACGGAACTTAGGTAAATTAATTATTAGATGTAGTAGTGGCAATGATAATGGTAAAAGTAGTGATGGGAAATTGGAAAAGGATTCTTCTAATTTAGCTACTGCTACACCTGAAGAGGCAACTGAAGATAGGACACGTGGCGACAGCGGTGAGGCGAATGATTCGGAGGATTCTCCGGTGTCAATTTCTTCTAGAGTAAGTTTGTTTTTTTAGCTTTAATAATAAATGTATAGTGTGTGTGTTTTAATTTTGTTTAGATATTTTTATGTGAAAGTTTGAATGAAATGTGTTTACGCCTTAGTGAGTTGAGTTAGTAGGTAGTCGATGGAATAGTCAAGGTACACTCAGGCTGTTTTAAAAGATAAGTTATTTGGTAAGGCACCTAAGGGTGTGGCCTAGTGGTAGATGAAGTGGGAAGAGATTTCCATAAGGTCTAAGGTTCAAATTTACCGGAGGCAAAAAAAGAAGTAGGTGATTTCTTCTATCTACCTAAGATTAGGTTAGGTGGCAGTTACTCGGTACCTATACTAGTGGGAGGTCGTAGGTATGGACGTATGGTGGAATAGTCAAGGTGCGTATTCTTCCATCCACCTGAGCCTTACCCGGTACCTATGCTAGTGAGAGGTAGCAGGTATGTGCAATAGTCGAGGTGCGCGCATTAAATGTAATTTGCTTAAATAGAGTGGAATGGATATGAAGGATTCATATAACCAAACCTTTTGCTCGGAATGAATGTGTAGTTGTTACTGTATAAATTTTTAAGTTTCTTGTTTCTACTACATTTTGAGAATTGGTTTCGATGAAAGGAAGAACATTTGGGGACAAAGAATCTTTAAGGATAGTATTAACTGATAGCTGTTGATATACGTACTAGTATATGCCTATATGGTGTTGTACTTGATGATGCTGGTTAATGTACTATGTCATAGGCTTCTATAGTAGAACTAAATCTTCCAGTTACGTACTCATATGCCTCTTTTCCCTTGCTGCTAACTTGCTTATACAGATGGGAAATCATTTTACAACAATTGAGTGCAGGGAAATTGGAAAGTTTTTTGCTTGAAATCTCCATTTTCTGTTTCCTTTTGTGCCTTATCCTTGAGAGAGTGAAGTGGCCAGGTTGTTCTGTTGCCATGAATTCTTGGAAAGAACCTCCTGTTAAAACTATGAACATCTTGCTCGTTTAAGACTATGCAATGTAGGAACGCATGGGCCATCTTTGATTAATAAAAATCTGATCTTGAATAGCAAAGCTCAACAGATACTATCTGTCTACTTGGAAAGCTTACAATCAGCTTCTTTTGAAATTTGCAACGTCAAAGGCTTTTCACTCATTTTTTTTTCCAAAAAAAAAAAGAAAAATTTGGACCATTTCTCGATTTGTGCGTGTCATCCTTGCGCAGGGGCCATGCTAATCTTCTCTGTATCGTTCCAATTTTATCGGATGTCCCCGAAGGGACGGTTTTTCACTCATATAATGTTTATGTTTCGACAGTTGAATTGATGTTACTGCTTACTGGTATAATTTGTAGCTTGGGATATCTGTGAATTTTAAGAAATTATTGGTCATTATGATAGCAAGAAAAAAGACGAGTAGTTATCCTTTATGACATTGTAGTAAAAAGTTGTTCAATAGTCTCTGTTGACTCAGAAGAAGCTCGTCGCATGCATTATTCTAATGATCGAGTAAAGAGTAGCTGCAGAATATGAAGAAAACAGTAAGGAGACGATGAGGAGAATCCAGTGTACTGAATGTGTTTATTTTCTTGGCAGCCAACAATACCCACTCTTGGATCAACTTATAATAATTTCCAAGTAGATTCTTTTAAGTTGATGGAACTTCTTGGACCAGAAAAGGTTGATCCCAGTGACGTGAAGATCATTAAGGACAAGTTATTTGGTTACTCTACTTTTTGGGTGACTAGAGAAGAACCATTCGGAGATCTTGGAGAGGGCATTCTTTTCCTTGGGAATCTTAGAGGAAAGAGGGAGGATGTTTTCGCCAAACTTCAGAGTCAATTATCAGAAATTATGGGTGATAAGTATAACCTGTTCATGGTAGAAGAACCTAACTCGGAGGGGCCAGACCCACGTGGTGGGCCCAGAGTCAGCTTTGGTATGCTGCGGAAAGAAGTTTCTGAACCAGGTCCAACAACTCTCTGGCAATATGTCATCGCTCTGTTGTTGTTCCTTCTCACAATTGGTTCCTCTGTGGAGCTAGGAATTGCATCTCAGGTGTGCCAATCATCCTTGTAGTTTGACTTTTTAATTTCTGTATTACATTGTTTCATCCCTTCTTCTTCTCATAAAATTGTCTTCTTTTTTTCACGATTTACTTGACTACTAAAAATTTTGTTGAGCAGATAACTCGCCTTCCTCCTGAGGTAGTTAAGTACTTTACAGATCCAAATGCAATTGAACCACCAGATATGCAGCTTCTGTTACCATTTGTGGATTCTGCTTTACCGCTGGCGTATGGTGTGTTGGGTGTGCAGTTATTTCATGTAAGATTTCTTTGTTATCCTTTTAGTTGATTGAATGGGATTCTCTGTTCTCAAAGGAGTTAGCCAAGACCAAAAGGAACATGAAAATCTTCTCAAAACTTTTGTTTGATTTATGATAGGACTGTCTAATTTGGGCTTTCCCTGCCGGAGTAGTTTATAATTAAAATATAGTATAAACTAGTTGTTAAAGTGATAATGAGATGGCGGTTAGCCTCTCCTGGGTTCGTTTTATACCTTAATTTCCGTTCTTCAGAACTTGTTTCTCCCTGTTACATTTTACGTGAAGCGTTTATTTGTTGCAGGAAATTGGACATTTTCTAGCTGCATTTCCAAGGAATGTGAAATTAAGCATTCCTTTCTTTATCCCAAACATCACGCTTGGGAGCTTTGGAGCAATCACTCAGGTTAGAATGTTTTGTTTTCACTTGTCAATGCTCGAAAGAGTAAAGATGGCAGCTGCGGATTCTGAACTTTCTGATGGATTTGTGCAAATGGATCCATTATTTTGAAGAGTTCTCAAATTGTTGTTTGCTTTCAGGAGAGTCATGAATGAGTACATTGTTATTGACCTGGCTTCGTTGAGAGATAGATCACGCTGTTGATATGCATTTGAAGTGGTGCTTATGCATGAATCTTGTTTTCATTGCTAAGCTTGAACCCTAGGTTACAGGAAACACTCTCTGTGGCCTTCAAAGATTGCGTTTGTTCATAATAACTGTTCTGGACAGCTGTAATAGGTTTTTTTTTTTTTTTGGGGGGGGGGGGGGGGGGGGAGTGGAAGGATTAGCGGTTACATTTCATTTTTGCTTAGAGGCAGGCCTGATTGCAGAATGTATTTACTACAGGAAATTGTCGTATAGTGTTTGAGATATGCTGCTTGCACTACTAGAAGCACAGACCCATGAGGTTTCAGATCTCAGTAAAGATAAAAGCGCTCGGTGATTTCTTCTCATTTGTCTAAGGCTTGGTGGACAGAGCTACCCAGGTACTGTGCTCGTGGGAGGTGGCATGTGCAAACTGGAATTTGTCGAGCTGTGCGCAAGCTGGCGCGTGTACACATTGTTATTAGAGAAAGAACAATACTAGTTTCTTCTGGTTGCAGCCTCTTCTAAACAAATCTAATTCAAGTCCTTTTGAGAACATGAGTTCCAAGATGGTTCCGTAGTATTCAATAATAGAATGGGATAATTATATGATTCAATTTCTTTTTCCTTTCCCATTTGGTGGTCTCATCATCTAGCTTGTCGTTTTAGATTATTTAGTTCAAACTTGTGATAAAGGACTGGAATCAGAGTTCTAATTGTGGCCTGTGAATTGAAAAGAGAAAAAAGAAGTATAACTGGTGGTGGAGGAGAATCAAATGTTATCTTTGCTGATTTAAATGATGTGAATGTAGCACTCCAATCGATTAATTTGTAATAGACTTACATGCGTGCCCTTCTTAATTGTCACATATTATGTTAAAATCATATGGAAGAGACTTTACAATGGTGGAGTCTAGCATGGAGGAAAATATCATTGTGAAGGATCTTTGTAGAGTTGAAATTAATTTACTTCATCAAACCTTGTCATTCTGTCTAATTCATCATCACTCCATAACTCACAACACATGCATTAATATTCTTCTCTTGTTTCCTGCAGTTCAAATCTATTCTTCCTGATCGAAAAGCAAAGGTAGATGTATCTCTTGCGGGTCCTTTTGCTGGTGCTGCATTGTCTTCTTCCATGTTTGCTGTTGGCCTGATACTGTCATCCAATCCTGCTGCTGCTGGAGAGTTAGTTCAGGTTCCTAGCACACTGTTCCAAGGCTCTTTGCTTCTTGGGCTCATTAGCAGAGCCACTCTTGGTTATGGGTAAGTTTAGCCCTCCACAGGGAACAAAAGTATAAGTTGGTTGAAACCATTTTCAGAATGTACATTTGGATTATTATTCTGCTATAATATGAGGATTCCCTTAGCCAAAACCTCTACATCTGTAGGCTGATCACTTTGAAGTACAAAAATGCAATTGCTTTTAAGTAAGAAAATCTTAAAAAGTCTGTGCTTGTAGGCCAGGAAACTCTTTGCTTTTTGCAGATTGGCAATATATTTTGGTTTTTATATAAATCATCAGCATATAGCATATGAGCTAATGTGCAATTCATTTTCGCAGTGCAATGCATGGAGCAATGGTCTCAATTCATCCTCTTGTGATTGCTGGCTGGTAAATTTGTGTCTTAACTCGTACATAATTTTTTGGCTGAATTTTAGCATGGTTGGTCTAAATTCCATTTTGCAGGTGTGGCTTGACTACATCAGCTTTTAATATGCTACCAGTTGGATGTCTTGATGGTGGGCGAGCTGTGCAGGTGGCCTTTGCATTTTTTATTTTATCAATTTGTTTTCCTGACTTTTACTGTCAGGGTTAATTGCAAAGCATGATCAACTGCGTCCTATGAAATCTGAATGAAATACAAGGCAGCCACCTTGAAGTAGACTGTTGTTTTCATAGTATTAGCAGAACTTGAAAAGACAATACTTATCGATGTATGGATCCTATGTGATTTTAGTGTTTCAAACATGTGAGGCTCCTCTCCAACTTGTTTGGGTCTGAGGCGTAGTTGTTGTAAACATGTAGGGCTCCTAGCGAGATAGGAGCTGTGAGACCTTTTAGCATGCTTAGAGAAATTGGTTTCCTAAAATTTCTGCAGACCTTTTTATGAAGAATTTCGACCTCAGAAGACAAAGAGCATCCCTGGCTAAAGATAATTCGTTGTCCCCAGATAAAGTAGACGATTGTCACTCTCATTTGTTGTTTTTGGCAGGGAGCCTTTGGGAAAGGTGCACTTATTGGTTTTGGTTTGACAACATACACACTTTTGGGCCTGGGCGTGGTAAGCATTCCGCCGTTCATTCCATTGTTCATTATATAGAATAGAGCTTACAGGAACGCTATACGTTACTCTTTAAAGCATTTCAACTAAGATATTCTTAGTTTTGATGTGCATAAGTAGATCAAATGCCTCTCCTTCACATTTACCCTTCTGCTAAGTTATAATTAGTATTAGGTTGGCAATCCTGGAATCATTTTTACTTATTTCATGTGCGTATTGGGCTCAAAGTTACTTGTGGCCTTTTACATATCAACCCTTTCCCCTTTCTCTTGGTGTTTCAAATTTTACCATCTGTCACTTAAAAACTTTGTGTTTCTGCTTGTATCAGCTTGGTGGACCTCTGTCACTTCCTTGGGGATTATATGTGCTTATATGTCAGGTAATGAAAATACAGTGATGTATGAAATATTAGGATTGTGTAATTTATCTCCTTTCCTACTTCATGGTATAAGAGTTGGTTCTTATAAAATCTTGGATCACGTCACCTACAGAGGACACCGGAGAAACCATGCTTGAATGATGTAACAGAGGTTGGAACTTGGAGAAAAGCTGCTCTTGCTGTGGCTATTTTCCTTGTAGCATCAACTCTTCTTCCTGTATGGGATGAACTTGCGGAGGAGCTGGGTATAGGTCTTGTAACCACCTTTTGATTCTTCAAGAGTGGAGCCTTGCCAATTTTGATGTCGACAGTAGCTTAAAAGAGTTGATATGCATCATTTAAGTATTCATATTGATCTTTTGACTGTATATACATGTATATAGTGAGGATTTTGCCATTTTTTAAACGGCAGATTTATGTTTTGAAAAAGGAATCTAAATTCGTTTTCCTTGTATTGTAACAGTTTCCCAGTTATGAACAGATTTTGTTAGCTATTACATTTGCATTAGATTGGTAGATTTTAAAACTTTAGGGTTAAATTTGGAACATGTCATAGTTTAGCTATGCGAATAACTTCAAATCCCTATTTTGTGCATAACTAGTTTACTACATAGGGGATCTTGAATATGAAATATACTAATAATAACATTAGAGAACTCAGCTGTGGAACTTATTTCAACATGGTATATAACTTAGAAGTGGAAGGGGAGAAAGGAGGCGGCTTAGCGAGCTTTATTTGGATGACTGCACGTTGGGATAGTAGGCTGGTCCAAACTCTCCACAAAATGGAGTTAGTGTTCAGTCTTGGTTGGTTCGATCTCTTTATAGGGTGATGACACCATTATATAGGTGCTAATCTGTTCTTCCCATCCCCCAGTGTACTGGCTTATTGTGACTACACCGCACTATTTTATAGTACAAAGTTAGATAACAATTAAATCATTTCACAAAATAAAGTTTGATACTAGAGAATACATAAAATCTTATTACCATGAGCGTGTTTAAAAATAAATTTTTTTTTATGATTAAACATATTGAAGCTTGACTGAGGTCTGAGCATGCAAGATTAAGTAATCGTTCTGGGTGCAACTATCAACCCAGTTTGTTTAGTACATTACTATTAGCCCAATAGTAATAGCAAATAATGTGACGCATTTCATCAGAAACAGTATACATACTTACCCACCAAACAGATACCATGATATCAGCAATTTTTTTCATAACCGATTCTGATAAAGCATTTTAAAGGGCCATCGATTGGATACACTAAGCTTTCATTACCCGTGAAATGCAGAAAAAGCGTTGAATCATATTGTATCTATTGTACGCATAATTGTCTAGCATTTTGTAGTGTTATAAAGCATTAAGATATCAACAAATCAAAACATCGTAATCATATTATGTAAGCTTATGTGATGATGAATGAGTAAGGACTAAGGACTTGGGGCCTACTTTCACTTTCTTGTTCATTTTTTGCTTAGTTATAAAAGCAATATGACAATGCAATCTTCCTGTATGACCTGACGTTTCGTTTATTCATTGGGTCATAGGCAATTTTATATAATTTACTAACACTATACTTTGGTCACGTTACATCCATCTATAATAGTGTAAATTGGAAATCATACGAATCATTATCCATGATACTGACCTAGTTTGAATTGTGTCGTATACGTGAAGTGTGAACCCAATGAAATTTCCCCATTTTATAATTAGTAATATTGGTTTTTATCGTCCCTGCATTAAGCACTTGAGCTTTAGGATCCAATATTATGTATACATGTAGTGTGAACTGTTAAATATTAGACGATGAAAGTATGCGAACAAAATATTTAATTTGCACGAAATCAATGAATGTCAAATTTATTTTAAAACTTCATTCCAATTTCAAAATATTGGAATTGGTCTCGAAGAAGCGATTGCCCGCAAAACACGAAGCCCCAATCTTTATTTAATTTGTAAAACCCCAACTCTCTTGGGAGGAAATTTTTTAGAATAAATATCTTACTTCTGTCCAATCAAGGTTCAAGAGGAAGGAGAGAAACTACCGCGGTATAATTGGTACAACCACGGAGTGTGTATAAGTAATCCCACTAGACTACGTATACCTACTCTACTTCAATTAATGAGAAGGAAAAAAGAGAAAAGTAAAACAAAAATATCCCACCACCAATTTATATTGAACTTGAATTTGAAAAAAAGAAAAAGAAAAAGAAAAAGAAAAAAGAGAGAGCATATTTAAAGCAAAATGAAAAGGAAAACAATAGGAGTAATTAATAAAGGTAGATAGAACTCAAGTCCCTTAAAAAATCGAAACAAACCAACCCCTCAGCCCCCACTCCCCACTCCGCATTGCAGAAATCAGAATGTGAGGCGCCCGTCAATTGTCATATTGAAGTACTTTTGCTGAGGCCTGAGCCTAACTGAACTTTAATTTTGTATCAAAAATTTTCAGTGATAGCGTTACGCAGCATCTATGACTCAAATTATGTAAAAGTACCAAATATTTGAAAACAATCCAATATTCGCTGACCTTTTTTGTTGGTAAAATACCAAATTCTTCGAATTGAGGAATACATCTCGCTCTCTTTAAAGAAAATTCAAGCACATTGCAATAAAATCTTCACTAGTTCAACAATCATTCTCTTGACTTATTCTATTCAGAATACTAACAATACGACAATATCGTATAACTTCAAGAAAACCCTAGATAGCTAGTTGTCGAGTTAAAGCTCCACCACTAAAGAACATCTTCCTCCAAACAATTAATTTGTTTTTCCCACAACTACCTTTTTTACATTTAATCTATTTTACATGTACACCTAGCTAACTTATGATGCGGTTTACAACCCTTTTCATGCACTAGGAAGAAATACTCATATATTTATATAAAGGTACAATAAATATTTTTTCGTAGAATAAATAAGAATGTCAGTAGGATAGTAAAGTTGTACAACCATGAGATCATTATTTAGTGAATAGGGTATTTAACCGTTAATGGAATATAAATCATGAGTAGATCTATCATTATGGTTTCAAAGTTTTTGAGGATTCTCATTTTTATAGCTCTACAATGAAAAGTCAAGCAATTTTATGTTACGATAATGTTTAATATTAAAATATAGTATTTCAGATAATTACATTCATCTTTAATTATTAGTACTACCTCAGGTTTGGAACTTTTGTGGTGCTTGGACCATACCGTGGTCTGAGAAGTTCCGTCTTCTCGATCTCAACTTGCTCAGTATGCAACAAAATCGAGATTTGGATATTTGGTCGGCACTAAGAACTTAGCTTGTAAGAAAATGCCAGCTTCTGCTAAAAATATTGAAAGATTTGTGGGACTTGGTATCAAAGTGGGTGTTGGCCTATTGGACCCCATGCACACTCATTTTCTGAAATCTGACTGCATGTTTTGGTTTCTAGGGACTTATAGGGCCAGGAGTATTCAGTTACTAGTACAATATATGGATAATGCAATAAGCACCTTTGAATTTGTTTCTATTCCATTGACCTCTCGGCTCTCATGATCAGTACTTATATTATATTACAAAAAAAATTTAAATTCTATGCACCGTTTTTTTACACCATCAGATAATTTTGAAGGTAATTATATATTTATTCTTCTATTTTTACTTTATCCTTTTTTTCTCCCCTAGCCCAACCCTTACTACTGTCTTCCCGTGCCAATTGAATTGTAATTTACATTAAACGCATAGAGGCCAATTGAATCTTGATAGGGTGAAGAAAAAGCAAAAAAGATGGATGAATATGAGCAAAGTCAAACATCAGCATGTTGTACTCTTCGTCGGACCTTTCCAACAGATCTGATCTGTGGAGCAAATTAAATCTTCGCAATGTTATAATTGAATTTATTTGAGTTTTCGACATTATTTTGATAATTTTATCAATTTTTATAGTTTATTATTACCATTTACCATAAATGATTCTTCCGAATCTCAAACATTGTCAACTTTAATTTGCTGATAACATTGTAAGAAAAGTGATATTTCAATGGTAGAAACATTGTCAACTTTGTGATTTTATTGCTATGAATTGTTGCAATTCTAGTTTTCAATTCTCACCTTTCTCTATGAACAAAGGTCTGAAGAGATATGGGGGGTTAAAATAAAAAAAAAAATTGTGTTTAATAAATTTTAGGTAAAGAGAAAAAGAAAAAAATTATTAACATGTTATAGCAGGTCAATATTATCTGATGGTGTAAAAATTTTGTACACTATCGGTGCGTCAAACTTAAATTCATAAAATTATATTACCCTTATTTCAGTTTAGATACCCGGTTTGATTCAGAAAAAGCTGGGTATTACTTAAGTGTTAAATAAACAATTGTTATTATATTATTAAACTTCAATATAAATAAGTCTGCAAGTGGAAACAATTTTACGCTCTAAAGATTAGTACTAGTCCCTCTGTGTTTTAATTAATTTGCCTTCCTTTTCTTTTAGAACTGTTCAAAAAGATCAATATCATATTTAGTAAGTTTTTGTTCCAACATCCTAATTTTATCATTAATGATAGAACTCTTATTATAAGTGAGAAATATGTTATAATCGAATTCTTGTACTTATCGGATGAAGAATTTTAACAATGTAATATCAAAAAGTAACGAGACTAGAGCTAATAGCCATTATGGAAGGCTATAAATAACCTTATTTCAGTTTTATAATATTTTCATAAGAGATTAGTAGAGAAAACAACATAGTATATCTAGAAAAGAAATAGAAAAAGTCTTTAAAAGTTCACTTTCTTCTATTGAAATTGTATGTATGTATATATATAGAACATTTTCTCCTATCCTATAATACATACTATACTACAATAATATACACAGTAACTCCTATCGGATGATAATATATACAAATGAATTGGCCTGAAAAAGATAATACTACTAGTTGTAATTAAGCAACAGGAGGGCTGAGGGCATGCTAATTCAAGAAACTTCTCTCACGTCAACCGAAGAGTTTTATATGTTTTCCCATTTATTTATCTTCGTCTTTTTGAGAAAATGACTATGTACTTGATCAAAGGACTAATGGATGGATAAACTACTAATCAAGGTCAATGTTATACAGTCATCATGAACAGGTCCTTGTATGGACTCTTCCAAGGAAAATTACATACGTAAACAAAATTTATTGCTGAATTTTGTGAGAAAAAGGTATGGAGCTGTAACATATAATTATAGTCTCATTGAGTAATGAAGGACCATGTGCTAACCAGGACGTATGAAATATTTTTCTTTCATTTATTGTGTGATCGATCAAAATAAGCAATTAAGTAGATGAAAGGATAATCGCCACACAATAAAAGGGAGCAGATAACCTTTTGATGTTTGGATCATATTCTGTTTCTTTAAATGTTTTAAAAAGAAAAGAATATTTGAAATGGTGTCTGTTTTTTTTGAAAAAAATCTTATTTGCGTCCAAATAGTCTTTCTATTACGTAATGTGTGCTGAATTTGAAATTAAAAAGAACGAAGAGGAGGAGAAGAAGAATAATGAAGCGCGTATGGAAAAATTATACTCATTCAATCCATTCTTCACTTGGTCACGTATGACAGACAATCATCTTTAATTTATATTCCCTCCGGTCGATATTATTTGATTTTTTTTATTATTTTCATACAGATTAAGAAATCCACCGTTTAATATTAATTAAGGAGGTCATGTATTAACCTTTGTATCTTTCAAATTGTAAAAATTTAGTGTAGGGGCCTGTTTGGCGCGCGCTAATTGATTTGTAGCCGTCAAAAACAAATTCGCTGAGAAATAGCCACCTCCGGACAAATCCCAGTATAAATACTGGGGCTTTGAACAAAGCCCCAGTATTTATACTGGGGGAAGCTTCAGTAAACTAGCCCCAGTATAATACTGGGGCTTTGAACAAAACTTGTTCAAAGCCCCAGCATTTTGTTATGGGACTTTGTATAAAGCTTCAGTCCCATAACAAAATGCTGGGGCTGTGAACAAAACTTGTTCAAAGCCACAGCATTTTGTTATGGGGACTGAAGCTTTATATATAAAGTCCCATAACAAAATAATGGGATTTATACCTTTGTGGGACCTTTGTTATGAAAATAAATCCCATTATTTTGTTATCCCATAACAAAATAATGGGGCCTCTGAACATGTTAGTTCAAGGTCCCATTATTTTGTTATGGGATTATTTTGTTATGGGACTTTCTTCAGTCCCATAACAAAATACTTGGGCTTTGAACAAATTTTGTTCAAAGCCTCAGTATTGTGTTATGGGACTAGTCTGGGGTGTTTTCCAACGCTAATGGAGCTTAAGTGTGCGCGCGAATTTTTGGCTATTCTTCAAAGAATTTTGAAACACTGGATAGTCCCCAATAAGCGCGTCCAAAAATGGCTACTGATCAAAATTTCCCTTTCAAATTTACTTATAGAAATTTGTGAGGGCTTTAAAAAAATGTACAATTTAGATCATTTATTGACAATGGTATATTTGGGAAGAACCATTTAATAGCTCTGTATTAGGTAAAAATTGGCTTGCTTATGTGGCACCTTGGTAACATGATCTGATAGTGATCGAACAGGTGTTGGCA
The DNA here is from genome assembly GCA_037355625.1 of Petunia x hybrida. Taxonomy (NCBI): domain Eukaryota; kingdom Viridiplantae; phylum Streptophyta; class Magnoliopsida; order Solanales; family Solanaceae; genus Petunia; species Petunia x hybrida. Next base: position 803,403 of record JBBBVM010000454.1, read on the forward strand.
AGCTTCATGCCGAGGCAAGTCATAAGTAGCCGAAGTCAGAGACCGAAGCCTGTGACCGAAGGAAGAAAGTAAGACTCTTGCCCCGGTAAAATGTTACCTCGGTCAATGACAATATCACATAACCGAAGCTAACGTTCTACGCCTCGGCAAGCGAGGTCGTCTACAGTCAACTAGTTTCTTCTTATTTCGGCCCACTAACTCCACTAATGGATATGCTGAACGTGGAAGTAGGCATGATCAATCATGGGAACGTGGGCAAGGCCCCTTGTATCTATAAATAGTTCTTTATTTTACAATGTAATCATTCAGAAATACTTACAGAAACTCTCGCAAAATTTGTACTCACAGATATATATATTGAAATCGCATCATTTTCTTATATTTTCACTTGTTACTCGTATTGTCTCGACTTTGATACTAAGATTTGCTTGTATTCGCTACCCAAATTCGATTTGTGATCCTAAATCAGTTTAGACCCATACAAATTGGCGTCGTCTGTAGGGATACATGCATAAACGCTTTGTTCCAAAGTTGGACGTCTTCTTCATTTGAATTCACGTTTTTTACTCGACATACTCGACGATATGGCTGACAATAGCAGGAATTCTGCTGAACCGCAGTTAACTCCCGATAGACAGACTAGCGATCAGTCGAACCCGAATTCTTCATCTTCGATGACGACCGAAGCCTTTCAGGCTTACGTTGTCGCTTCATTGAAAGCTCTTCAAGAGAAATAAGCCGAGCAGGCCAACATTAATGTTGGGTTTCGTGCCTCGTTAGAGGCGAGGAACAGCTCAACCCCGAATAGAGTCCCACATGTGGTTCCAAGTAGTGGCATCTCGCTCTTCGTTCCTACGGGCGCGATAACAGGGGACCTCAAAATGGGGCCACATCTGGGGGTTCGGGTACCTTACCGAGCACCACGCCACACTTCGGGATGATTCCCACCATGGCAGAAACTACCTCCTCGGTTGACGTTGAAAAGCTAACCAAGGAGATTGAACCCCGAGTTGAGGATCGCGTCGAGGCGCACATGGAAAAGTGCCTCGAGAGCGTTCCCGGGGTGACTAAGGTTCAAGACGACCTTGATATCGACCAATATAGGCAGCTGCCATTCAAGCCCGAAGCGGCTCCAGCCCCAACCCCCAAAAATTTCAAGATCTTCTTCTTGAAAAAATATGATGGGACCACTGAACCCAAAGAGCATGTGACCGAATATATGTCAATGGTGCTGAGCAACGATTTATCGAAGGTAGAGAAGGAGTCGATGTTCTTGAAAAAATTCGGCGAATCTCTAGAGAAGGGAGCACTACGTTGGTACATGCGCCTACCATCGGGGTCGATTTCCACGTTTAAAGAGCTGGTTAGCGCATTCGTTAAAGTGCACACCGGGGCGCAGAAAATCCTCCAGAGGAAGTAGGATATATTTGAAGTCAAACAACGGCCCGGTGAGCCACTAAAGGACTTCCTTGAGCGCTTTCATGCTGAGCGCATGGAACTACCTCCTGTGGATGATACTCTAGCCATCATGGCGTTTGAGAAATGCATCAATGTTCGCAGCTCCGAGGCCGCTGCTGAGTTGCGAAAGGAGCTCCAGCAATATCGAACCCTGAAATGGGATGATTTGCACAATAGAGCTTACACCAAGATAAGGCTGGAGGAAGCCGAATGGAAAAATAATGGCCGAAGCCACAACTATAAGAACCGAAGCTAATCTTCTTATCGCGCCGAGGCGCCGCGAGGAAACTCGAATGGGAGGTATGAACCATAAACCTCATCGAGACAACCTGTTAGCCAAAGGCTGGGAAATTCGTTCGGAAATTCTCATGTGAGCCAACGGCTCGGCGGGAAGGTTCTCCCCAATACGAACCAAAGGAACTCTTCAGGCCCAGCTCTGGTCACAAAGAATAAGGAGCTACCTCGCATCCCTGACTACAACTTCAACATATCGACCTCGGAGCTGGTCAATATAGTGAAGGGGGACAGCCGGGGTAAGAATACCAAAGGACATGAGAACTCCTGCTGATAAAAGGGACCAAAATCTACACTGCGAGTTTCATGCGGATTATGGCCACTGCACCGAGGACTGCAAAGAACTGCGCCTCGAGGTGGCACACTTATTGAAGAAGGGTGTGTTAGCTGAATTCCTCACTGATAAGGGGAAGGAAAACTACACCAAGAACCGAGGTGATGGACAACCACCTCGGGCACCACCCCTTGAGAGAGTTGTAAATGTTATCACCGTGGGGTCAGAGGTAAATGGGGTGAACTTTGCAGCCGCTAAGAAGTTCGCCAAGTTGTCAATCACCATGGAGAAAAGAACTCGAGTTGGAGGCTCGGGGAAAGAAATTGTGTTTGATGATGACGATTGTGATGGGATGATGTTCCCTCATCACGACACTTTGGTCATCATGTTGAGAATAAATGACTCGGATATCAAATGAGTCCTGATTGACCCCGGCAGCTCGTTTAACATAATCAGCTATGAGGCCATTAAAAAGATGTGGCTAAAGGGGGAAGTTATCCCTAAGGCAACAGTGTTGACTGGCTTCAACAAATCCACGGAGAAGACATTGGTTGAAATCACACTCAAGACGTTTGCTGAAGGAGTTAGCAAGGAAACACTATTTCAAATCTTACCCGAGGACATGGCGTACAATGTGATCCTCGGTAGACCATGGATCCACTCCATGGAGGCTGTTTCGTCCACTCTTCATCAAGTGATCAAATTCCCTACCCCATGGGGAATTCGGTCAATAAAAGGAGAGCAACGAGTAACAAGAGAATGTTATTCGGCTACATTGAAGAGTGGAGTCGTCACGATCGGACCAAAAAATAGCAACCAATGCAACCGGGGTCAAATGAGGAGGACCCCCGAGGAGAAACAGAAAAGATACTGGTGTGCATCCAAGAGCCTCGGAAATAAAAGGCCGAGGACTCAACTATAGAAGAATTGAAATCTTTCACGTTATTGAAAGATTTTCCTGAAAAAAAAGTATTTGTCGGCTCGAAGTTGGACCTAGAGTCGAAGAAAGCTATAATAGAAGTCTTGAAGTCCAACAGCGATTGCTTTGCTTGGTTCCATTCAGATATGGTCGGAATCGATCCGGAGATCATGGCCCACAAATTGAATGTGGATCCCCGTTTTACCCCGGTAAAACAAAAAAAGAGGCCACATGCCGGTGTCAAGAAGAAAGAAATCGAGGATGAAACTATGAAGCTGCAAGAAAATGGCTTCATAAGGGAAGTAAAGTACCCCGAATGGCTGGCTAACGTCGCCGTTGTGCCCAAGAAGAACGGTAAGTGGAGGATGTGTGTAGATTACACTGATCTAAACAAGGCTTGCCCCAAAGACTCATATCCACTACCACAAACAGACAAGTTAATAGACTCCACGGCTGGACACAAACTATTAACCTTATTGGATGCCTAGTCGGGATACAATCAAATCCTCATGGATCCAAAGGACGATGAAAAGACCTCGTTCATCACTGACCGAGGCATCTTCTGCTACAAGGTGATGCCCTTCGGTCTAAAGAATGCTGGGGTAACATACCAAAGACTAGTGTGTCGCATGTTCAAAGAGTACATTGGAAAGTCTATGGAAGTCTACATAGATGATATGCTAATCAAGTCTGTACGAATGGAAGATCATCTGAACCATCTGAGAGAAGCTTTCGCCGTTTTAAGGCAATATGGCATGAAATTGAATCCTGAGAAGTGCGTCTTCGGTATGGGCTCGGGCAAATTTCTGGGATTCATTGTCTCCGAACGGGGAATCGAAGCCAACCCAGACAAGTTCAAAGCCATCGAAGAAATCCCCGAAGAGCTAACCGGGGTAAAAGAAGTTCAGCGTTTAACTGGCCGAGTCGCTGCTTTGAGTCGATTTATCTCAAGGTCTTCGGAGCGATCCACAAATTCTTCTCGGTCTTAAGGAAGAACAATCACTTCGAGTGGACACTGGAGTGTAAAGAAGCGCTAAGGGAGTTGAAACGTTATCTGGCTAACGCGCTGTTGCTCGCCAAGCCAAAAGATGGTGAAACCTTGTTAGTTTACTTGGCCGTATCCGAGGTATCAGTCAGTGTTGTGATGGTTCGAGAAGAAGATGGCAAGCAACAGCCCATCTACTATGTGAGCAAGACACTCATCGATGCTGAAACTAGGTACCCTCATTTGGAGAAACTAGCACTTGCTTTAATTGTTACTGCTCGGAAATTACGACCCTATTTTCAATGTCATCCAATAGCAGTAGTTTCCACCTTCCCCTTGAGAAGCATATTGCATAAACCTGAGTTGTCGGGGAGGTTATCTAAATGGGCAGTACAATTAAGTGAGTATGACATCACCTATCAACCCCGAACGGCCATAAAATCCCAAGTCTTGGCTGACTTCATTGCTGATTTTAGTGTTGGGATCCTACCAGAAGCTGAAAAGGAGAATTTAATATCGAAGGGGTCAGGCTCGGGACTGTGGGTACTCTACACCGATGGGGCAACTAATTCTAAGGGCTCAGGATTAGGCATAGTGTCGAAAGCACCCACCGGGGAGAAAATCAGGCACTCGGTTCGATTTAAAAAAGTGACCAACAACGAGGCCGAATACGAAGCGGCCTTAGCAGGTTTGGAGTTAGCCAAAGAAATGGGGGGTAGAAAGAATTGAGTTAAGATGTGATTCACAGCTGGTGGTAAACCAAGTGCTCGGTGAATATACGGCTCGTGAGCCCAGAATGCAATAATTCTTGTCCCGAGCACAAAGAATCTTAGCTCAATTCTAAGAGTGGCAAATCAAACAAGTACCTTGGGAGGAGAATACCGAGGCTGATGCCTTGGAAAACTTGGATTCGGCAGTTGACGAGGTACACTCGGGGACTGATTCACTGGTTCGGTTGCTTTCTGCGCAAATGAGAGAGATGAAATTGGAAGTCAACTCGGTGGACCACAAATAGGATTGGCGGAGTAAGTTTATCTCTTACTTCGACTCGGGGACTCTTCCCCAGGATAAAAAAGAGGCAAAAAAGTTGAGGACTCAAGCGGCTTCGTACTCAATGATCGAAGGGAACTTATATAGAAGGTTGTACAGCGGCCCGATGGCCAAATGTTTGGGTCCAAACGAAACTAGATATGTGATGGCTGAAATACACGAAGGCGAGTGTGGCAACCACTCGGGGGGGGGGGGGGGAAAGTCCTTGGTGCGCAAATTACTTCGAGCTGGGTACTATTGGCCCACTATCAACACAGATGCAAAGGCCTTCGTGAAAAAATGTGATAAGTGTAAACACCACGCCAGAATGATTTATCAGCAATCCGAACCCCTACATTCGGTCGTGTCACCATGACCCTTCATGAAGTGGGGGATGGATATTGTTGGCCCCTTACCGAAGGGAAAAAGTGGTGTTCGGCTTATCCTTGTTTTAACCAATTACTTCACAAAATGGGTGGAAGCAGGAGCTTTCACCGAGGTTAAACAGAAGGAAGTGATCGATTTTATCAAGAAAAACATCATCTACAGGTTCGGCGTCCCGAGGGAAATCACTTGTGACAATGGTAAACAGTTCATGGGAGCAGCCATCACTGATTTCTTCAAACAATGGGGAATAAAAAGAATAGCGTCGACCCCCTATCATCCAAGTGCCAATGGCCAAGCCGAATCTTCAAACAGAGTAATAATTGAAAATCTCAAGAAAAGGCTCGATGAGAAAAAATGTCCTTGGCCTGAAGCGTTGCCAGGTGTGCTGTGGGCTATGCGAACAACAGAGAAGAACGACACCGGTGAAACCCCATTTTCCCTTGGCTATGGCATGGATTCACTTATCCCTGTGGAAGTGGCGAACCAAGCCTTCGGTACGCTCACACTACCGAGGATGCCAATCAGCAAGCTATGCGCATAGAGTTAGACTTGCTCGAGGAGAAAAGAGAGTTGGCTTTGGTTCGGTTAGCAGCACAGAAAAGACAGATCGAGGCATATCTCAACAGGAAAGCAAACCTTAGGGATTTTAAAGTTGGCGATTATGTGCTGAAGGCTTCGAGTCAATCAACAAAGGAAAAGAATGGGGGAAAACTCATTACAAACTGGGAAGGACCTTACAGAGTTAAGGCGATCGTTAGAAAGGGATCTTATTAAATCGAAGACCTACAAGGCAAGCCCGAACCTTTAAATTGGAACATTTCCAATTTGAAGCGGTACTACTTTTAATTGAGGTAAACATTCCTTGATCATCTAAAATTTACCCACAGCCTCGAGTCGAAAAACGCTCCTAGGGCTTCCGTCGAAATGTACTAACTTGCTCCTCGTTTCATTTTGCTTGACCTTCTCAGGAAGCGGATAAAACAATCTCCAGTGCTCGGATCTTCATCAAGATTCAAACCCGAACACTGGAGGGGAGTAAGAGGCGGGTTGCAACCGAGGTCAACACCGAGCCTCCCAACCGAAGTCTATCTATTCAGCAACCGGAGACTGACACCCAGGAAATAGATTAGTACATTGTAATTACGCCCGATAGTGGCATGTTGTCGATTTGTTCTTGCGCCTAAGTTGTACTTCGACTAGGCCCTATGTAAAAAGCCGATTGTGGCTCGTTGATATCATCAATAAAATAAACTTGATTCAATATCTATTTATTTCTATGATCTTGCACGCCGAAGTTGCAGTTTTAAATGCACCGACTCGAGAGTGAGACATCGTTCTAAGTTTGCATCGGTTTTATTTGATTAAGTCTTGCAAGCAAACTATCTCTAAGTGTTCGGCTCAAAGTCTCTCAAAAGGCAATACAAAAGCTAACACTTAAAACAAAAAGTACGAAATCTATTCATTGAAGAGCCCGAAGGCTATGGAATTGTTTACATCAAAAAAGGACCCGAAGGTCCAAAGCACATACATCAAAAAGCCCGAAGGCTTACACAAAAACAAGACGAGAAGTGAAGGCAGGAACTTTAAGCCTCGGGCCCACCATCTCCCTCATCGGTATCCCCATCACCTTCATCTTCATCTTCTTCTTCATCATCTTCGGCATCCTCCTCGCCCGAACCTTCACTTGAAGGAAGATCATCAATAATGGCTTGAGCTTTGGCTGCCTTGTCTTCAGCCTTGGCAATTTCCTCCTCCAAGTTGAGCTCGCCGGCGCGACATTGCTTGAGCAGCCTTAGCCGAGATTTGATAACTGACCAGCGCTTATCCAACTCCGCCCTCTTGGCCCTGATCTTGGCCCTATCTTTGCGATCATCAACTTCTTCCCGAAGCGATTTAACCTCGGCCTCAAGAGTTGGAATCCTGGAGCTTTCACCTTCCAGCCCCTGAATGCGAAGCACATGGCTTCTTAGCTGCTCATGATGCTTGTTGGCCATGTCTTCAAATTTACCCCTAGCTTGGGCAAGCTCTGCATTGAGCCTTGCGACCTCGGCTTCTAGCCTCGCGCGCTCAGCTTGGAAACCATTACCGAGGGATTGAATCTTCGCTTCGGAGGCAGCCTCGGCCTCGCGCAAGTCGGAGCAGGACTTGGACAACTTAGCTTTCAATTCAGCTATTTGAGGATTGAAGTTGTCCCTTTGCTTGTCCCAAGCACGAGCAACGCGCTGAACCTCTTCGTTCCTCGAGGCTTCAAGTTCGATGGCTCTCAGTGATAGAACGAAGCCCTAGATACATCAAAGAATCAGTATAGGCAGACAACCGAAGACAGAGGTAAAATCAAAGATGACAAGGCTTACCCTGAGTGCATTGGCAGCAAGGGTGCTGGCTAGCTGAGGTGGAGGAAATTGCCGCACGACGGTGTCCTCCGTTGGACCGAGCAAAGGCTTGAGTCTCATAATATCACTTCGGGTGCTCGCCAAGAGGTTCGAAGAGGTCGGCACCTCGAGCTTTTTTAAAGATCCCACCGAGGACGAAAGCCTCGCAGGTTCAGATTGCACCCTGACTGCGCTGACATCTGCCTCCTTCTCAATGGCAGCAGCCCCGGCTTCCCCAACTTTGGTCTTGTATTTGGCCTTAGCAACTGCCATTTCGGAGTCATGTACTTGGTCTTCAAGATCCACAACTTCAATTTCTCTTCGAGTCTCCAAGCCCTCGGCAATCTCATCTCTGGGCTCGTCAATCAGCCTTCGGTGTGTTTCCGCCACCGCCTCGGGCCGAGAAGAAGTTGCCACCCTCGGTGCGAGGATTTACTGAGCGGGAGGGTTTCTTGGAAACCGCCCTCTTCCTTTTCACACCTACAAAAGACGACGTAGAAGAATCTTAAGCGAAAGAACGAAGAGAAGTAAAGACCATTGAGTTAGTCGAAGGCAATGTTTACCTTTTGAGGATCCTTGACCCGAGGACCCCTTTGAAATCTTCGAAGGCTTTGAAGCCTTAAGTTCTTTCAGGTCACCAGCCAGACCTGCTACCGAAGCCAGTTCATCATCTGACTCGGTATCTTCTTTACCTTGCTTCTTCCCTTTCCCTTTCTTTTTCTTATCCTTCTTTTTGTTGATGGCTCGATTGGGAAAACCTGGCACCGAAGGAAAGAGGATTAATGATAAAATCAAAGGCTTCATATAACATACCAAGTAAGAAACCATAAAAAGCTTACCATGCCTTTTACATTGCCAACCGAATTCAGTAGCCATTTCCATCCATGACCGAATGGGATGTTTGCGGGCCCCGATCACAGCTTTGACCCATTCGATCAAGCCCTCGGGGGGGGGGGGGGGGAGGGGGGGGGACGATAGCAACCTTGTTGGCTGAGAAACAAAAAATGGGTTAAGATTAGAAAACGAGAACGTTTACTAGGAGAAAATAGGAACGAGGGAGCACTTACGTGTTCTATTCCACTTTTCTGGGAAGTCGGGCTCGGTCGATAAGACGCTAGTCTCCAAGAGAATGTAGGATCACACCGTCCTCGGTCTCTGTGATCCTCGCTCTTGTGGAGAAGCGCGTACTTACCGCGGTTGTTCAAGGCCACAACCCCAGCCTTGTGGAAGTATGGATAGTAGAGAGAAATAAGATGTTGTAGAGTAAAGTCTACCTCGGCCTTCTTACTCAGCCAATCCAAACACTTGACGACCCTCTAGACACCGGGGCCTAATTGAGCCAAGCATAAGTTGTATGCTCAGCAGAAGTCGTCGATCACCCTATGAACGGGGAGAGTGAACCCAATGGTAAACGGATAAGTATACGCAAAAGATAGCCCCTCCACGTGATTGCAAACCCTGCTAGTTGGATCGAGGATGATTACCTTCACCTCGGGCTCAAATCCACAATCCTTTCGGACTCGTTCTATGTGAGCTTGTGTAATGCGAGTTTGTGTAATGTGAGTCGGCGTTGTGTTCACCGGCATATTCCTATTCAATTCTTCTTGATCGGCGGACTGCTTTTGTAGCTTAAGATCCTTACCATTATCGAAGTGTGAGGGAATGATCTGGTGAGGTTCGAGCTCCTGCTCGAGGGGAATTTTGGGAAGTTTCTTTTCAGGACCCGAAGGTCCAGCTTCGGCATCGTGCCCACCTCGGTAGCAGGCAGCTCGCCCCGGTTTCCGTAGTGGCCTCGACGTCGTCTTCATCCTCGGCGTCATCGCCCTCGCCATTGTCATCCCTATTGATGACCCTTTCAGCGTCAGCATCAACTACCGCCATGGCGTCACCACCGATGACGTCATCTTCTTCCTCTATGCTGACGCCTTCACTCACTTCAGCTCTATCGCGCCCGGCTCTCGCCTTGCGCCGCCTAGAGCCACTGACACTTGATGTTACTTCTCCACCGCCCTCCGCCTCGATAACTTGTAGCGCCGGCACGGTGGCGATAACGTCACCACTAGCTATTGCAGCAGCGAAGCGGGAAATCCTAGCCCTCTCACCTGAATTGCTTGAATCTTGTGTAGAATGTGTTGCAGACATGATTATAGCTTTGAATGCAAAAGACTTCTTGGGAACAGAAATTGATCAAGATGAAGATGAGTGTCTTTCCTCTCTTCTTATCACTGTTGCTAGTAGATGATGAAAGTGGTGAGAAAAACTTAGAGTGGAAGTATATATAGGTTGGTGGGAAAACAAGTTGAGAAAAATCATCATTGTAACGTTGGAAGACGCGAGAAAACGGCGTGACCGTTCGGTGCCCAGTGAGCGGTCGCCACGTGTTAAGGAATAGTGATCTGAAAGGACTCACACCGTTGACAAGAATTTGAAACACTTGGATAGGATTGAGCCACGTCACTCTCCCGCAGAATTTCATTCCACTCCTCGGTAACTTCGGTAATTGACCGAGGAGTGGGGGGACTATCTGTATTGGGTAAAAATCGGCTTGCTTACATGGCACCTTGGTAACATGATCTGATGGTGACCGAACAGGTGTTGGCAAGCTTCGTGCCGAGGCAAGTCATAAGTAGCCGAAGTCAGAGACCGAAGCCTGTGACCGAAGGAAGAAAGCAAGACTCTTGCCCCGGTAAAATGTTACCTCGGTCGATGACAATATCACACAACCGAAGCTAACGTTCTACGCCTCGGCAAGCGAGGTCGTCTACAGTAAACTGGTTTCCTCTTATTTCGGCCCACTAACTCCACTAATGGATATGCTGAACGTGGAAGTAGGCATGATCAATCATGGGAACGTGAGCAAGGCCCCTTGTATCTATAAATAGTTCCTCATTTTACAATTTAATCATTCAGAAATTCTTACAGAAACTCTGGCAAAATTTGTACTCACAGATATATATATTGAAATCGCATCATTTTCTTATATTTTCACTTGTTACTCGTATTGTCTCGACTTTGATACTAAGATTTGTTTGTATTCGCTACCCAAATTCGATTTGTGATCCTAAATCAGTTTATGCCCATAGAAGCTCCTTGAACTTTAAACAAATCAATTATTTTGGACTACAGAAAAATACTAAAAAATCAAATAAAATGAATCGGAGGGAGGAAGTAATAACTTAATCTAACCGAAACAAACATTAAAAAGGTACTCATGAAATAACAAAATTTTCATGTCATATTAAACTCTTTATAGAATTTCTGAAAAGAAGACGTCTTCAGACTTCATCGACATGAATATTCTTGAATCTTACTACAAGTAAATTAACTGAATATGAAATTGACCTTCAATAATGTAGTTTGGTCTTGCGTCCTTTTCTGACCCTCACAGTCCACAGACCTTCACCCAAACACCAATGTCACCCTTTCTCCAAGCCCTTAAGCCATTCGCCACTCTTAGCCCCTAGTCAACTACCTTCCTAACTTCCTTGTCGTAAACTCAAAATTGAGTTGAAAGGTTAAAATACCTTAATCATATGTGTGTTCATATTTCTGATTAATAAATATTTATTAAGGAGTATTGTTCCAATTGATGAAATTCTATTCTTTTATGACCAAAAAAAAAGTCTTGCAACACAAATCTAGATTAGAGAGCCAATAATCGCAAGTACTCCCTCCATCCATTTTTAGTTGTCCAAATTCATCAAAGTTAAATTCTAAATTTACTTGTCCTTTTAGCAATTCAAGATAAAAATATATTCTGTAGCATTTATTAGTGTTGCTAGCTTAAAAGAGTGTTTATCAAACAAACAATCTTTATTATAACACCGTGAAATTAATATATGCTATACTAATACTTTGAGGAGATAATAATATTATTTGAGGTTTAGACACATTATTATATACTATGTTTATATCTTGATTCAAATTATTTTATTTCTTAAATAATAAAAACAAACGAGGCATATTCAATCTTTATTATACTTAAAATAACAAGTTATGGGAGCTTTGAGTAAATCATAAAATTTGAAGGAGTTGTGTGTCATTGAAACATTAATAACAAGTTACGTGTGTTTTGAGTAAATTATAAGTAAGATGGAAGCGTCAGGAATGTGAAGGAATAAATTCTATTTGATCACCCAGGAGATAAATACACGTAATTAACTTCCTCTTTAGGGTTTAGGTCTTTATCAACAAATAAAAATCTGTTCTAATACAGATGTGTAGTTACAAATTGAAGCTCATGGTTTGAATTTGTCATCAAAATCTAGCTCATCTTGGCACTCAGTTAGCTAATATTTATACACATTTAACCAATATTTTAATTAAAATACATGGTCTAAGAAAAGTTATTTTATTCATATGAATCTAATCCTTTAACTTCACCCTTGTCCATTACCACAAATTTAACTTTTTTTTTTTTTGGATTTTCCCTTCTTTTTAATTTATTTTCTCAATTTAGTGCTGCATGAATTCTAGTTCTCCCATTCCTGATCTGCAGAATTATGCGCACCCCACCACCTTGACAATTGTTACATACATTCTCTGTATCTCATTTTATGCATAATTATTCTTTTAATTAGTTTGTTCAGAAAAGAAACTTTATATATGAATTTTTAAATTAACCTTTTTATTTAATAGGAGTATTTTATAGTCATCAATTCCTATTATGTTACATAAATAAATATAAATAGTAGTAAAAAATAACAGAGGGAGCACGTACTAATTTCGTGTACTTATGCTTTGGAATCAGCTCATTGATTAGAGAATAGTATTCGAGAACGACGACAAGTGTAAACCCTTTAGAAGCAACTACGGTGGAAATTCTTTGGCTGACAATAACTTTCATTGGACCTCACATAAGTACTGCCAGCTACATAATGGCACTTCAAAATATAACAATTTTTTGAAGTTTCTTTTTTTTTTAAAAAATAAATTTTGAAAAATTGAAATTTAATTTGAGCATATATTTTACTTAAACAAAAGTTAAATTTTAGCAAGTAGGAAAACTTTTATTGTCCAAAAACTTGTCCGAAATCTATGGGTTTTGCAAACTCTATCTTCAATAATTGCCGAAAATATCACTACAAAATAACGTAGGACTATGACTAAACAATTTTCGAGAATCTTTTCAAGAGGCAATCTCTTAACAAGACAATTTTTAAATTTTTAGCGAAAGGTATTCAACTTGTGATACTTCTTTCTAATTTATCAAATATTAATTAAATATCATTTTGAAATGAAAGATTGTTTGTTATAGACAAGGACAATTATATATCAAGTGTTATCTCACAAGTGAGGTCCGAAAAGGGTGACATGTACACAAACTTTATCCCCAATAAGGTGGAACAATTATTATGTTTGAAAAAAAAACAAGATAAAAATACCATGATAAAGAAAATATTGACACAAAAACTACACATACATGAGTTAAACAGAAAACAACAATAGTCATATTGTCGAAGAATAAGATACAAATAGTAGTATATTATATGGATACTAATATGACTGAAATCGCTCGATTACTCTCTAACATTCTACCATAATTTTCAACTTTCCTACTTTTCTATTTAGAATCATGCATTCGTATGAGAAAAAGTGTTCTTCGATGACGTTTGGCTGCCAAATCATGTTGAAGCTATTTTTGACTTTTCGTCATAGACCTAACTCAATTTTTAATTTTATACTTTTAGCAGCCATACGAATATTTATACATCATTATTAATCTTTAATATTGTAAAACATCATTAAAATACCATCCTATTACTAATCTTATCATCAATGTTCAATAAATATTTTTCTCATAATTGTAATTCATCGGGAAGTAGTATTAGTGTAGGACCCTTCTGCTCTTTCTTTCCCCAAAAACTTACTAAAAAAAGAAAAAACTTAAATAGTGGATGTGGGTAAAAAGGAAAGTAGTGGTAGAACTAGAATCCACTTGCAAACCCACCCCCCCCCCCCACCACCAAAACAAGCCTAGCTTCTGAAAATTAATAAATATGTCAGACATAATAAGGTTAAATAAATTGTTTTTATAGGATTCTCTCTGTGAAAAATTCTGCAGAATCTGCCCATTTTCCTTCTTCTTCTGCTTCCCCCAAAGGCCACCATTTTCCACTAATTCTATCCTTTTTTTGCCTTTGGGTTTTGCACTTTTCAAACACCCTCAACACTATATATAATTCAAGAAAGATCAAAACTTTATAACACCCTTTTGAAAATTCAAGATTTTCATATATTTATAAGAAAGATCAAAACTTTACAACACCCTTTTGATAATTCAAAGATTTTCATTGTTTTTATAAAGTGCATCCCGCGTTCACGCAGGGTTCCGCGAAGGGTCAATTTTCATAGTTTTTATAAAAAAGATTAAAACTTTAGAACACCCTTTTGAAAGATTTGTTTTTTCATTATGGGATTTGGTGGTGATACACAAAAGATAGGTGAAAAAGGAGGAGGGTGTTTTGTAGGGGGTATGAAAAGTCTAGTAAGAAGGAAACAAGTTGATTCTGCAAATTCAAAAGCTGCTGGTTCTTCTCATCAATTAGCTAAAGCCTTAACTGTTCCTCATCTTATTGCTATTGGTACTAAATCTTCTGTTTTATTCTTGGATTTGTATGTTTATTTATTTGTTTTTCAGTTTTTGTTTAGTTCTTTTAGTTTGGTAACTTGATAGAAGTAGCCTCGCCTTAGTCAGGATACATAGATTATACAGTTATTATACCCATATTATATATGAAATATACATGAACAACTTATCCCGTATAATCCAACACAAGTGGAGTCTGGGAAGGTTGAGATGTACAAGACTTATCCCTGCCTTGATAAGGTAGAGAGGCTATTTCGGATAGGCCCTCGGCTTAAGAAAGCGTTTTTCTAAAAAAAAAACATGTTTGAAAAAACAAGATGAAATATACAAAAATGGCTATTTTCTATTTATGTGTTCTAGCCACTGTTCAGGCAGCGTAAAGATCCCTTTTTTTCTTTTTTATGGGTTCGTGTTTATGGTTACTTGATTATCTTTTGGATTCAGTAAATGAACCTTGTAGTCTGCTTTCTGGATTTTTTTAATGAAATTATGTAATCCGTTTTAGCGATATGGTAGCTATCTTTGCTTTGTTACTTTTTATGTTAACTTATATATTGTTTGTAAGCTGTGTTGTTTTGTTATGGCATGCTGAATTAAGTTCCTGATAACATCATCAAACAATAGTTATTGCAAGACTAGACTTGTTTTCGCAGTTAAGCAGATTTTGTTTCAGACTGAATTTGCTAGCTAACTCTACCTATGAGATATGCAAAACATAGCTGGTTCCAAGTTCGGATAGAGGAGGTTAGCAGCAAGTTGATAGTCAGTGTAAAATTAGTCTATGATAACTTCTCTGGATACTGAATTTTTTGGGACATGCTCACTTAGATATGCACTGTCCCGAATAGACAAGTAATGGATAGATAGCAGTGGATTCAGATCGCTGACCCTAACTAGTTTGGTATTGAAGAGTTGCTGATTGATCGATTGATTTTATGTTGAATTTTGCTAGCTAAAAAGATGTATGTGTATCAGTTATGGCCAGCTGAATAATTTTTTTAGCCTTGTGGTTTATTTGCCAGGGGTTGGTTCGACAATTGGAGCTGGTGTGTATATTCTAGTTGGCACAGTTGCTAGAGAGCACTCAGGCCCTGCACTCACCATTTCCTTTCTAATAGCTGGAATAGCAGCTGCTCTTTCTGCATTTTGCTATGCGGAGCTTGCTAGTCGCTGCCCGTCAGCTGGGAGTGCTTATCATTATTCTTACATTTGTGTTGGAGAGGGGTAATGCCACAACTTCTTGGTGCACAAACTTTTTATCTTATGCTGGATTTTGTGATAGCAATGAAAATCTAGCTTTTTTGAGGTCTAGACATGTCTTTATTGAAATTTACACTCCCACTATCTCTCAGTGTTGCTTGGCTCATTGGTTGGGCATTAATATTGGAGTACACAATTGGAGGTTCTGCAGTTGCTCGTGGCATATCTCCGAATCTGGTGCAGTCTTTTCTCTTTGATGTTTTCCCGGATTATTAGGTTTTGTTCTTAATAAGTAATATAAGCTTAGCTGTCTTTTCCTTTAAGAGTTAAGACAGCCTTACTGTTATTTGTAATTTGTGTGTGCCCTTCATATGGAGTAGATTCTTGATCACTTCCCAGCTCCCGTATCCGCCCTCCAACCCAAAAGAAGGAAAGATTGTTGATTCACATCTTGAAATGTTACTACACTTAGTCCATTCGTTTGTGACTGTACTGTTCTTCTTCTTCTTCTTCTCCCTTCGCAGGCCATGCTTTTTGGAGGTCCAGATAGCCTGCCAGGTTTCTTAGCCCGTCACACAATCCCGGGACTGAATGTCACCGTGGACCCATGTGCTGCACTTTTAGTTTTTGTTGTCACTGGGCTTTTGTGTGTGGGGATCAAGGAGGTATTCTTCATTTTCAAATAATCTCCTCTCTCTATAGTTTGTTTTCTCCATTTATGCTAATTCAGTGACAAATTTGCAGAGTACAATGGTACAAGGATTTGTTACGGTAGTTAATATATTTGCCATGTTCTTTGTGATTGTTGCTGGTGGATATCTGGGCTACAAAGCTGGATGGCCAGGCTACGAGCTTCCTGTCGGGTAAAATTTGCTGTTAAGCATTTTCATGTGTTTTCCTTCTGTCGACCTATCTTTCTCAGCCTTTCTTCAATTGATAGGTACTTTCCCTATGGAGTCGATGGAATGCTTGCTGGTGCTTCAACTGTCTTCTTTGCTTATATTGGGTTTGATTCAGTTGCTAGTACAGCTGAAGAGGTATTGCCTAAGTCTATATATACTTTGTCATTTATGATATATTATCCCTCTTAAAGATTCTTGGACCTGTAAAATTTACTTCTTATTATTCATCTCTAAAAGGTGAAGAATCCTCAACGTGACCTGCCAATGGGAATCGGTTCTGCATTATCAATATGCTGCACTCTTTACATGTTAGTATCTGCAGTTATTGTTGGATTAGTACCCTATTATGCTATGGATCCAGATACCCCAATCTCCTCTGCATTTGCAAGCCATGGAATTCATTGGGCAGCGTAAGTCTATCTTTTGCCCTTATAAGATTACAGAATCTCTAAGTCTGAATTAATTGATGTGAATCAGCCTTTTTATCTTTTATTTAATGAGCTTCCTCTGGCTCTCATTACAGATATATAATAACTATCGGAGCTTGTACTTCTCTTTGCTCAACATTGATGGGTTCTTTGTTGCCTCAGGTAAGCAAGCTGCATCATATAGGTTTTATAGGTCGCCTAGCTTGAAGTTGCTTAAGACACCAAGGTCTGATTAGATTTTGAGTGTTATCAACTTTGTTGGGGTGTGTTAAAAACTACTTGACTTGTCACTTCTATTGAGATGTATAAACCTATGTACTAGATACTTTGTAATCCTTCCCTGGCAATTCTAGTTTTCTACTTTAGTCTTGGTAGCTTTTTGAGAATGGTAAGGCTGCTTTAGTGTTGGTAGTACTGTAATACTGTAGCATGTTTAGGGAGAAACTAGATGGCATGTGACTTGTAACCACTTTGAAGTCTTAGATAATTACATCTTACAACTTAGGAAGTACTAGTGTTGTAAACTTCTGAGAGAGGGGTAGGAATAGTTGGTCCCTTCTTCAAACTTGTACTTTTGGCCTTAACATCGACTTTGTTATCTACTGGGATTATAATTGAACATTTAAGAATTGAGTTTTGCCTCAATGAAACAAGATTCTACCTTTTGTTTTGATGCTAATCAGATCTCTTCTATGGCACATAGCAACATTTCATGTTCTTTCTTTGTGATTCTCAGCCACGTATACTTATGGCAATGGCTCGGGATGGATTGCTGCCTTCATTTTTCTCAGATGTTAATAAAGGCACTCAAGTTCCTGTTAAGAGCACCATAACAACGGGTTTACTTTCTGGAACGTTGGCATTTTTCATGGATGTGGAACAGTTGTCAGGAATGGTATGCTCACCCTCTGGACATATTAAGCTAGATTTAAAAGCTGACTGAAGTCTCTATTAAGTTCTCCATAATCGTCTCCGTGATATCATATTGTTCCTTTTTCTTTCTATAATTGGCACTATATCTTCTGCAAATCCAATGCTTGGTGTATGTTTGCTATTTTTCAAATGCTTCTAAATTATCAATTATTTATTTTGTTATCGAGGGAGGGAACAAAGACAACAAGAGCGGTATCTTGGGTGAAACATTTCTTTTTGGCTAAGCACAATCTCCCTTTTCGTAGCCTTAAGTTGTTTCCTTCTTTTTTCTGTTAGAGGGTTATATCTCGTTCTTTGTTAGTGCGAAATAAATCTTGCAGAAAGTCCTTGTAAGCTTAATGAATGCCTTTTCTTATTAATTACTAATAGTGGAAGTCTGGTTTTGAGTAATTATGGCTATCATTAGTTAGGAAATGTTCGATCTTACTGATGTTTGTCTGGTTTTAACTTTCTTTTTATGTAGATGAAAAATGTGATACCCTCTTACTCTCTGTTTGTGGTGTGGTTTACTGTGCTTTAGTTTCAGCATCTTTTGACTCATGTAACTTTCAGAAATTCAAGTTTTCTACTGAGTTCCTCGATTCAGGAGGCCGCATAAGTTTGTCCCTGATAAGGATCCCTCTGTTTGTCCATGAATTTTTTTTGCCTTTTTTTCAAATAGTTATTGAAAAACTTGTTTGTCCGTGAAAAACTTTTAGTTTTTGAATTTTTTTTCCAAAACAATTTTTGAAAAACCAAAAAGTGGTTTTTACTACTTTTTCAACTTTTTCCAAAGAATCATTTTCTTCTCTCACAAAACTTCAACCTTTTTTCAAGTAAAATTCATGTCCAAATACAACTTCAACTTCCAAATATAATTTTTTAACTCAACTTCAAAAACTCTTTTCCAAAAGTTTTTTGGTATCTCTCGCCAAACGGCTACTAAATAAGATATCATGGGGTTTTCCTGTATTGTCTTTTCTTCTACTGGGGGACTGTGTGGTGATGGAATTGCTAGAAAAGTTATGTGAAGTTAGATTTCAAAGAGTTTCCCTTTCTTCTTTGCCCCTTCTTTTCTTTATGGTTTTGTTTTCATGGGGATTTTGCATGTCTTGATTATTTTTCTGTTTGTTATTGCAGGTTAGTGTGGGTACACTTCTCGCATTCACGATGGTGGCTATTTCAGTACTAATTCTGCGATATGTTCCACCAGATGTGGTCCCACTTCCACCCTCTTTCCAGGAGGCAATAGACTCAGTAAGCATGCGACGTAGTAGCTGTAGTAGTGGTTCAGACATTGATGTTGAGAGCACCAAAGTTCCAGCTGTGACCTCAGGTGATAGCACTCCATTGTTAGCTGAGATTTCAGCTGGGCATCCTCTTGTGGAAAAAGCAGCAGCAAAGCTGAGCTGTAAGTTCTGACTTCTTGGTTGTAGGCTGTTATTCTGATGTGACTACTATTTGTGCTCAAATGAGCATGTATACTATGAATCGATAAACACTGTGATCTTTGAAGTTGCTTTAATGTATATAAAATTTAGAAATTGCAACCTAGCACCAAGGCAAATCTAACAGCTTGCGTTAGGCATGGCAAAAGAATAGGACAAGAAAGGGGTGAAAGAGCAGATATATGATTATCGGAAAAGGAAAAAGCAAGACGAATTAGCTTGGTTTCTCCAGTCTGTAGGAATTTTATTTCTTCACCTCATGATTCATCTGGATAGCTCAGAAAAGTAAAAAAATCACTATGTTCAGGGGGCCCTTCTTCTACAGTTTCTCTTATCTGTGGCATTCATGAGCCAAAGAGATGTTGTACTTATTTTCTTTCTATTTTCTAGGAATAATCTGAGTAGATATTTCCCACTCTAATGTACTTCTCTTGATTTTGTTGCAGATCTAGTACATCAAAGGCGGAAAGTTGCTGGCTGGACAATTATGTTCGTATGTATTGGTGTGTGCATCCTTACATCTGCTGCTTCAATTGTTAGCTTACCGAAGTGAGTTCTATCTCAATCTCCTTAAGATTTCACCTGTTTATTTCTTTAAAATTTGAGGGCAACAGAGGAGGTTTAAGAAGTGAGCAAATTGTGTTGTAAGGTTAAACACCACAAAGTCTTTAAACCAACTCAGATATAAACATTTATGAATAGAATTTTGGACAGGTGCATAGATTCTGATGACTACTCACTAGATCAATCTTGGGGCATTTTTGAAAGATGTGTAACAAATTGTGACGTGGTTTTCGGTAATAAAAGAAAATAGTGAGATGGCTTTTCCTCCAATTTTTACATCTGCTGTACAGAAATCTGACTAGTAACTTGATGTCTTGATCAGTCCTGTAAGGTTCACACTGTGCGGATTCGGTGGTTTGCTCCTGCTATCTGGTCTGATAGTGCTTACTTGCATAGACCAGGATGATGCAAGGCACAGTTTTGGACACACAGGAGGTATGTTTTATCATTATTCTGGATTAGAAGTTTTTATGCCATTATCTTCGAGCTTAGATCTAAATCTCCTCAATAGATTGTGGCAGTGTGCTACTGTCATGCTCATTTCAATATCTAAATAGATTGCTTTTGCTTGATCGCACGTAATGATTGCTTCGAAGCTACAAGGACACATCTAAAATGTAATTTCTTTTTCCTCTATCAGGTTTCACTTGTCCGTTCGTTCCACTTCTGCCCATTGCCTGCATTCTCATCAATGTCTACCTGTTAATTAATCTTGGGTAAGCCTTCACTAACCTCTTCCCTGTTGTGTTACGCACTGCCTGACTATATATCAAATTTAGATTAAATATGTTATGATCCCGAGATCGGGTCACAGGGCGGTGAAGATAGTATGGCTCGTCAAAGGGAGCTCCAACTTTAGGCTCGCAAAGGGAGCACTAATCTTAATACTCATTGAGAGAGAGTCTCAGACCTCTAGTGTTCTGTCAAACTTTCTGCTTATTATTAATCTCAGAAATATTGCTCTTTAAATAGAGCTTACAGAGTCCTAATTGAAATAGAGCTAGAAGTCTACCATAAACCAATAACTTGAACAAAAGAGACCTAATAATCTTAAATAACGTAGACCTAATAACCCTAAATAAATTATTAATTTATTGACTAAATAACATAAATAAATAATATTAAAAACCTATGATAATTAAACCACTACAGTCTAAGCATGTAACATTACTCCCTTCCTGAAAAACAAGCTTGTCCTTAAGCTTGAGATCTAGATAAGTTCGACGAAAATGATCCACATTCTTCTATTTGTTCCTCACTTATATTGGTCTACTGTCCACTTTTAGCTAAAATAATTTTGATTGATTGGTTGTCATATAGGACTTATCACAGTTGTAACAAAGCCTTGGCTAGGCCCGATTTAATCTTTTGATGAAGGGATTCACTGCAAATTTTGTTGTTTTTCCTGTAGCTCCAACTTGATTAGTGGAAAAGTGATTCGCTTCTGTGTTAGGTTGCAAGGTGTTGCTATTGCTTTCACTTGTTTCCTCTTCCTTGAAGACTGGTTTACTCGTACCTGTAATGATTATTTGCAACTGGTCTAACTGCATGGAAATTTGTTTAAGTTGGTTGCCAAAGCGATACTCCATTTTAGAAACCCTAGCTTCTAGGGCTGCCTCCATAGCTACTAATGCCTCCTCCACAATTGATTTGATTTCGTCGCCCTTCGTATTAGGCTCTGATACCAATTTGTTATGTTCCTGGCATTGGGTCACAGGGCGGTGAAGATAGTAGGGCTCGTCAAAGGGAGCTCCAACCTTAGGCTCGTCAAAGGGGGAGCGCTAACCTTAAGACTCATTGAGAGAGAGTATCAGACCTCTAGTGTTCTGTCAAACTTTCTGCTTATTATTAATTTCTGAAATATTGCTCTTTAAATAGAGCTTACAGAGTCCTAATTGAAATATAACTAGAAGTCTACCATAATAAACAATAACTTGAATAAAAGAGACCTAATAACCTTAAATAACCTAAACCTAATAACCCTAAATAAACTATTAATTTATTGACTAACTAACATAAATAAATAATATTAAAAACCTATGATAATTAAACTACTACAGTCTAAGCATGTAACAAAATACAACTGCTTCCTGCACTTTCCTGTACTGGCAAAAGGTTGGCTAGTGGCTGATGTCTAGAATCACTGCTCGTGATTTACCACTGTGTCTTTATAATTGTTAAGCATTACTGCTCAACCTTGTTAAAATTCGGCTTACATTTTTTGCAGTGGTGCAACTTGGGCTCGTGTATCAGTTTGGCTAGTCATAGGGGCATCTGTATATGCTTTGTATGGTCGAACCCACAGTTCACTGCAGGATGCAGTTTATGTTCCTGCAACTCATGTCGATGAAATTTACCAGACCTCTGCAAACTCCCTAGCATGTTAATGCATATCTGTTGGTCGAGCAAATGAAAACCATTGTTTTCAGTAGCACAAGCCACACGAAACCACAAGGTTCATGAAGAAGCAGCTTCACATTTGGCTTCTCAAGTCTCTGTTGATATGCTGCTATATGTTTCAGATTGCTGGAACATTTCTCTTTTCCTGTATTGTCTGCCATGGTAATTTTTCTAGTGTAGTTCTACTGCCGAAAGAGAAGGGAACAAGAATAAACTAGAAATATCTGTTATTCGGAAATGGCAAATTCTTTGAGCCTATTTGTATGTACATATTTGTGATAGCACTGATAGGGATGTGATTGTGGCAATGGGGAACTCGTTGAAAGTGTAAATATTTGAAATGTAAGTTTACTACTTGAATTACAAGAAGAATGATGACATTCTTGGACATCAATGGAACAGTGTAAGCAAAATGTTACTCTCGTTTGTTGATACATTTTCATGCTTTATTGTACGTTCTTTTCTTGAACACACCAAAACTTCAGGATTCGAAATTAATGGTATTTCGTCATATTAGTCGAGAAGTAAGAAAGGGTTCCCTAGTGCAATAGTATAAGTTATTTTCTTGGACCAGAAGGTTATAGTTCGAAGCCATGAAAACAATCTCTTGAAGATATATAAGATAAAATTACATACAATAGACCCAATATGGTACGTCCCTTCTTTTGATTCTGTACATGATGGGAGTTGAGAGCACCAAACTACAAATGAAGAAATTGTATTCATACAATCAAAATTTAGAATTGAATCCCTTTTCTCGTATGCATATCCCCATCGTCCCTTTAGTTGATTGACCTCCATAACTTCTCTAAATCATTACACAAATCTTTTTCTCTACCTCTGACTATGGAAGAATGATCTGCATTTGCAACAAGTTTTACCTCTGCATCTGGAACTTTCATCTTTACATTGTTGCTGCACTCCAATGGCACTAGTAGGTCCCTAGTACCCTGAAAAACATTGATTTTCACCTTGGCTGTTCTTAGAGTATCCAAGTATTTATCCATCAACTTTGCTCCCCCACATATCACATTATGCATAGTATGCCAAGCTGAATGATGAGTATGCCTAGTCAAGTTAATTGCCATAAAATGTAGGTTCCTGAAACCAAAGAGAAAGAATCAGATGCAAAGAAAGTACCTGCTAATTAGGAAAGAGCATCAGACAATTTCACAGATGATCGTGAAACCAATTTTTGTAACGGAGAAATAACTCAAAAATGCTTACATCACAAATGATAAAAAATGGTAGAAAATGCAAAATTTGGTTCCGCAAAACACATGTAGGCCGCCATATATACAAAACTGTCATGTATCACCTTACATAATATTCACGTGGCACCATAAAAAAAACAATTCCCCAGCTAAACTAATCCCAATGTATCACACATCATGTGTTTTTTTCTGATTGGGTCAAAAATGGATTCTTTTATTCTTTTTAAGTGGTGTCACGTGGGTATGTATAAGGTGAGTCCTTTTTATTATGTGTGATACATAAGCGTAGTTGAATAACATGTAAAAAAATGTGTTACTCCCCTCACCTATTCCAAGTGAGTAACTTTAGAATCCCTTCCCACATTCTGTGATTTCTGCAGATGATGTAACACACACATCTACCTAAATGTTCATACCAGGACATAAAGGATGAACCAAATAACAAAGGTGGCCAGATTCGTCGTGCTGCAAGTCTGTTAAGTGCTGTTATACTTGCATCCTCCTTTGTAGAAATGAAATAAGGCTGAAATCATTTCGCCATCAAAAGAATCAAAGACCATTAGTAAATAATTAATGAATAACTTATACATTTAGGGTGTTTTTGGTACCAAGGAAAATGTTTTTGAAAAATAAATGATTTTCTTACTTATTTTCTAGTGTTTGATAAGTAAGTAAAAAATATTGTTCCAAGAGTATTTATACATAATAAACAAACACTATAGGAGTGGGAGTTGGGGTAAGTGGCGAGGGGGCAGAGCAGGGGTGGGGATGCCGTCGTGTGGGGGAGTGGTGGTTGGGGTGGGTGAGGTGGGGCAGAGTAAAGGGGGTAGGGTTGGGGTGGGGGTACACTTATGAAACTTGTTTTCTTTACTATTATAAGAGTAGTTATTTTCATTTTTTTTCTACCCAAAAAAAAAAAGAGGTTATTTTCATTTTTTTAAGGGACTTGTTTTCTTTTAAAAAAATGTATTCCAAAATATTTCGACCAACTGAATATGAAAATATTTAAAAAAAATCTTCCAGAAAATATTTTCCTCCTTAATTGCCACACACACACCCTTACTACTTAGTTGTACTTACAGGTGCTATCAAGGTGATTGATTTCACCAAGTTAGGATGTCTTGCGGCTAATGCTACTGCTATCACACAGCCCATAGAATGTGCAACTATATGAAATGAATTCAACTCAAATGGATGGACCAATGATTTTTCAATCATTTCTATATGATCTTTAAGTGTGTATAAGCAATTATTTGGTTTTGGACTTGCTCCAAATCCCAATAGGTCAATTGCAAACAATCTGTAATTTTGCTTTGCATCTTCAGATAGGTAACGGAAAATTGTTTCTGTCCAGAATGAAGATGATGAAAGAAAACCATGTAGAAATACTACATTCTCTGCCTTCTTGCCTTTGAAATCCTGCAAGGTATTAGCTGCATTTTTTGCAATGCTAATGTTAGTCATGAATGTTTGTCCAACACATTGATAAACAAAGAATATTAATTGTTCGTTCTTGAAAATGGAACTGTGTATTCTATTATACTAAAGGGAAGAGGGAGAAGGGCCTTCCTAGGAAGGCAGCTATAATCGAATCCACTACATATTGTATGAAAGACTTCCATTAATACCACAAGACTTGAATTGATTTGTTTTTAACTTAACCAAGTTACTAGTTAGAAATCCAATTAGTTTCTTTTTCGACCGTGACCTTTAGTTTCTATGATTTTGTCAAGTTTAAAGTTTAGTACTTCTAGCTTCACTACACAAGGAATGATCTGAAATGAAAGTCACCAATATGCTTCATCAGTGTAGAAAAAGAATAGACGACCACTAAGGCACTAACCAAAAAATAAAAAAATAAAAATAGAAAAGGATAATATTTCCATTTTTTTATTACTTAGCTTCCTCGCAGTCGAATTGCTAGTTGTTCATAGACATACTAGTTACCTAACTTCAGTAAGGAACAATGAACATTTACCTAACTTCAGTAAGGAACAATGAACATACTAGTACTTACCAAACTTCAGTAAGTAGTAACAAATTATAGGAAGTACATTTTGCATTAATTGATATTTTCTCAAAATATTTAATATTTGCATTCTAATAACACGTTAAATATCTTCAATAATATCTAAGTTAGATCGTATTATAGGATAGATGTACCTTCGTATGGTTCTTTGACAACAACATGAAGCTTCAACTCTTCTTCATTGCTCATCCATGAACCACAACTTTTACAACCACAATCAGACCATCTCACATTTTCATTCACTTTTCTGCGTTCCTTCCTCCTAACACCATTTCGTATAAACCCCATTTCCCTGAACACATTTCTACGTGTATAAAGAGTAACTGATAATTCACTCTCTCCATCAATATTAGTAGTAACACTCTCCTCTTCTTCTTTTTCTATGCAACAGTAACAGGATGACCCCTTACCTTCCAATAATTCATCTACAATGTTAAAAAATTTACAAAACATAATGTCTAAGAAGTCTAGGAATAAGAAAACTATTGTGCTCGTCGATGTAATGAGAATTGCTGTGAAATTTTGTAGCCATTTTCGTGAGAAATTTGGAGAGAGTTTGTGCATAGTTGAAAGAGCAAGAGAAAGAGGAAATAGACAAATAGACAGAGCATAACGAATGGCAAAGGAAAGGGTGCGTTTATTTTTGGACCACGTAGGATAGTTTGGCAAGTGATGGAGTGAAAAAAGAAACAAAGACTAAAGACTGGTCTGGAGATTGAATTTTCCGTCTTTTGTTTATTCTACTTTTCTGATTGATGGACAAAATTAGATCAACCAATGGATACTGTCCTATCAATTTTACGTGCTCGTAGAAGAACACGTCGTCTACAACGGTGAATCCAATCCATGTTATGTAAGAATCTTGTAAGATCTTTGTGCACCCCTTAAGAGAGTTATTCACAGCTTTAATTATCAAATATATTTATTAAAATTATTTTTATCTTTTCTTAAACATCTTACTTAATAATTGATCGAGGCAATAAGGTTAAATTGTTTAGGATTTGAATTCAGTAGTTTTAATAATAAAATAATATTAAAAAAATTCCACATCATTTTTTGGTGACCAGAAAATACTAAAACTAGTGGAGATGACCACCTGAGTCAATTGCATAAAGTTAGATAACTTTAAACGACAAATGAAAGAAAGATGACTTTTATAGCCAATTACCTAAAGTTGGATGACCATTTGAGCCATCAGCTTTAATATTTCAGGTATTGTTGAGACGAAATTAATATGCGGATACCAAAACCTAGGTATATTATAATTAAATCAGATTTGTCAGTAGTGTATGGGTATCACATTTTGTATTTAATTTATTCATCTTCTTTCACATAGATACGAATTGTATCAATTGACAATACGTTTTGCTTTATTCATCTTCTTTCACATTTATACGAATTATATCAATTGACAATACGTTTTGTGCATAATATTTGAATGGTTGTTTCACAAAGGGGAGATAAATTATTAGTTCCATCATATGTGCGAGCATGTCAAGTCTTGATGTTTGTGATACTGTATGCTATGTTAAAATTCTTCCGTAAATAACATCAGCTAGTGAAATTGCATAGTTTATACTTCAAATAATTGTTGGGGTTGAAGTATGGTAGTGTGATGGGAAATAGGGGAAGAAGATGAAAATACAACTTTGGCTTTTACACTTTGTCCCTCATCGGTTAAAGACAACTATTTTGTTGGGTATAAATATAAGGTCACTTCCTTTAGCTCTTTAAAGGAGCTAAGAGGAAGGAACTTTGCGCCGTTGCTCGCTCGGCTCGGCCTCGACTTCGGCTTCGGATTTGGATTTGTTCAATTGATATAATTGATTGACTTAATTTTTTGGACCAACAAAATTAGATTATTTATTAAATATTAATATATTAGTTGACCGTTTTCGTAACGGTAATTTGTCTTTAATAAATTCCCGCTCTACCAGAAGGGCTGCATTTCGTGAATAGCCACCTGCAATGTGAACAACCCACCTTCATACCCTTTCATCCAGAATTTCGTAGGCTATAAATAGATAGTCATTTCCTTCAGAATTTTTCACTCTGAAATTTTCTGATGTATTTCCTCTTTCTTTCTGCATCATTACTTTCAAAACAAAGTAAGTCAGTCGTGTAATTTGTACCATTATTTTGAAGTCGCCGATAACTTAGTGGTTTGAAGTGCTGCTACCGCTAAGTTGAACGTTCCGTTCTATCCTGGGAAGAATTTATCCATAAAACTTGGGCAACAGTGAGGGGATAAGATTCTTTAAGGACGCACAAGAAATTTGTGGACTCGAGACATATAATTCTGCATATTTCTGTTCATATATTTTCTGTTTTAGTCACTTACGAAATCAGATTTTCTAACAAGCTTGAAGAATCTTTTTACTTTCTGTTCTGATTTTCTTAGTGACTGTGGAGACTAAAACCTTCGTGGTTTTCTACTCCTAACGTTACTGTTAGTTGGAGATTAAAAATCTGTGTGATTTTTCTACTCCTTAATCAGTTTGAAGAATAATCTCTTCACTGTATAGTTTAAATCAGTTTGAAGAATAATCTCTTCACTGTACTGTTTAAATAAGTTTGAAGAATAATCTCTTCACTATGTTGTTAAGTTTGGATTGAAGATTTAAATACTTCACCATTTACTGAATCTGTCTATTTTATTTTGACTGAAATGACAACGGATAATGTTGCAAATAATGCAGCAAATGCTGCTAATGTGGGGGCAAGTTCAAGCCGTCCTTCAATAGGGCCAGTTGTGGTGCCAGCACCGGCAGAAAAATCTGAGAAATTTTTTGGGATTGATTTCAAGAGGTGGCAACAAAAGATGTTCTTTTACCTGACTACTTTGAGTCTGCAAATGTTCATCAAAGAAGACGTTCCTGTATTACCTGATGACACTCCGGACAATGAACATTTCCTCGTTACTGAGGCATCGAAACATTCTGACTTCCTTTGCAAGAATTATATTCTTAGCGGTTTGGAAGATGATTTGTACAATGTTTATAGTAACATTGATACGTCCAAAGAGTTGTGGAATGCTCTTGAAAAGAAGTACAAAACTGAGGATGCCGGGCTGAAGAAGTTTGTGGCTGCCAAGTTTTTGGACTACAAAATGGTGGATGGTAAATCTGTTGTGTCCCAAGTCCAAGAACTTCAAGTGATCATTCATGATCTCATTGCTGAAGGTTTGGTGATCAATGAAGCATTTCAAGTAGCAGCAATCATTGAAAAGCTGCCTCCACTTTGGAAGGACTTCAAGAGTTACTTGAAATATAAGCGCAAGAAGATGTCACTTGAAGATTTGATTGTCCGCTTTAAGATTGAAGAGGATAACAAGTCTGCTGAAAAGAAGGTCCGTGGAAGATCAGCAATTGAGGGAGCAAATATTGTTGAGCATATTCCAAAGCAGAATAAGAGAAAGAGGTCTTCTGGAAAGAAGAATTACCCTGACAAGAAAAGGTTCAAGGGTAACTGTTACAATTGTGGCAAGGCCGTACATAAATCCTCTGATTTTCGTGCCTCAAAGAAGGACAAGGATAAGGACAAGAAAAAGGAAAAGGTTCAAGCCAACATGGTTGAAGAGAGCAAAATTTCCCAAGGAGTTCAAGACACTGATCTATGTGCAGTTATTTCCGAATGTAACTTGGTTGGAAATTCAAAAGAATGGTGGATTGATTCTGGTGCCACCCGCCATGTCTGTGTCGTTAAAGAAGCTCTTGCCTCCTATGCTCCCGCTGGAACGGATGAACAATTTTTATGGGAAATTCTGCAATGGGCAAGATTGAAGGATATGGAAAAGTCTTTCTTAAGATGACTTCTGGCAAGGTAGTGACTCTAAACAACGTCCTTCATGTTCTTGAAATTAGGAAGAACTTAGTCTCTACTGCACTTCTCGTCAAGAACGGGTTAAAGTGCCTTTTTGTTTCTGATAAAGTTGTATTCACTAAGAATGATTTGTTTGTAGGAAAAGGTTACCTAAATGAGGGCCTTTTCAAGCTGAGTGTAATGGTCGTTGACAATATGAATAAAATTTCAGCTTCTTCTTATTTGCTTGAGTCAAATGATTTATGACATTCTTAGTCGGGACATGTAAATTTTAAAACCTTGCGTAAAATGATCAATTTGGAAGTATTGCCTAAATTTGAATGTGAAAAATCAAAATGTCAAATATGCGTTGAGTCTAAGCATGTCAAACATCCTTACAAATCAGTTGAAAGGAATTCTGAATCCTTAGACTTAATTCATACGGATATTTGTGACATGAAGTCAATACCATCTCGCGGTGGAAATAAGTATTTCATAACTTTTATTGACTATAACACTCGTTACTGCTATATTTATTTACTTAGTAGTAAAGATGAGACAATTGACGCATTCAAGCAATACAAAAATGAAGTTGAAAAGCAACTTAACAAAAAGATCAAAATGATAAGAAGTGATAGGGGCGGTGAATACGAATCTCCTTTTGAAGAAATATGTTTGGAATATGGCATTATTCACCAAACAACTGCCCTGTACTCACCTCAATCTAATGAGATTGCGGAAAGAAAGAATAGAACTTTAAAAGAGATGGTGAATACCTTGTTGATAAGTTCGGGTTTACCCCAGAACTTGTGGGGGGGGGGGGGGGGGAAGCTATTCTTACAGCTAATCGAATACTCAATCGAGTGCCCCATAGTAAAAACACTATCCATTCCATATGAATAATGGAAAGGAAAGAAACTGAACTTGAATTATTTCAAAGTGTGGGGGTGTTTAGCAAAAGTGCAGGTTCCTAAACCCAAAAGGGTTAAGATAGGACCGAAAACAATTGATTGCGCTTTCATAGGATATGCTACAAATAGTAGAGCATATCGTTTTCTGGTTTGTAAATCAGAAAATCATGACATTCATGTTAATACGGTTGTGGAATCAGATAATGCTGAATTCTTTGAAAATATATATCCGTATAAAAAGGATCATGAATTGTTTGGTGAGAAATCCAAACGACCTCGGGAAGGAACTAAAGAGGGTACATCAAATGAAGAAAATCCATTACGCAGCAAGCGTCAACCGACATCTACTTCATTTGGAGATAACTTTATGACGTTCTTATTGGAAAATGAGCCTCGAACATTTGAAGCCATGTCTTCTCCAGAATCACCATTTTGAAAAAAGGCAGTCAATAGTGAGATGGAATCTATTTTGAGCAACCATACTTGGGAGTTGATTGATCTTCCTCCTAGGAATAAATGGTTAGGTTCTAAGTGGATTTTCAAAAGAAAAATGAAAGCTGATGGCACTATTAACAAGTATAAGGCAAGACTAGTTGTCAAAGGGTATAGACAAAAAGAAGGTCTTGATTATTTCGACACATACTCGTCGGTAACAAGGATTATATCCATACGAGTGTTAGTCGCTGTGTATGGTCTTGAAATCCATCAAATGGATGTTAAAACAACTTTCTTAAATGGAGAGTTGGAGGAAGAAATCTATATAGAACAACCCGAAGGGTTTGTGGTTCTTGGAAAAGAAAAGAAGGTGTGTAGACTTGTTAAGTCTCTTTATGGACTAAAACAAGCACCTAAGCAATGACATGCGAAATTTAACCATACAATGTTGTCAAATAGTTTTGTGATTAATGAGTGTGATAAATATGTTTACATTAAAAACACTCCAAAATAAATAGTCATTGTTTGCCTATATGTGGATAATGAGTAATGACATTGCCAACATAAGTGCTACAAAGCGTATGTTGACTAGCAAATTTGATATGAAAGACTTAGGAGTTGCTGATGTAATCTTAGGGGGCTGGAAACCTAAATAGTCCTTTAACTATAGGTTCAAACTTATTTTGGTCCTTTATATATCATAGTGGACATCAATAGTCCTTTATATTTATAAAAGATGGGCATTTTCAGTCTAGGACTAGCTAAAAGTCAAAAGATTAACAGAAAAACCAACAGAAATATTAAAACTAACGGCAAAGCAGCACCATGTGCAACTATAGTAGGCATCAAAAATAGGGATTAACTCATCCAAACTCAAACCAACTAAAACATAAAAGAACGGGAAAAAGAACAGGAATAGATGACAACATCGAAATTCATTGACTAAGAAATAGACTAAAACGGCTGATTCTGAAGAACAAACAAAGCATACAATTTGCAATGACCACAGTGCTTGAAAATTTCTAGAGAATCTTGGGACCAATTAACTTATTTTAAATCTCTTAAAGAGTCAGTAGCACAAATAAAAAGAAAGCAGAACAAGCCTTGAGTCTTCTTTTGAATAAACCGAATAAAGAAAAGAAACGAAAGCTTTGAAGGAGAAATTAGCCATTATGAAGTGTCCTTCAAAGAAGAGCTATGGAGGAGGAAAACCCATTTCCTTATTTGTTCTCCCCGTTAAACATACTTCGTTAGTTTTAACTTGTTTTGTGATTTTTCTGTCAGCTTTTTGACTTTTTGTATTCCTACTGAAAGTGTCCATTTTTTTACTAAGATAAAGGACTATTCCTACCCATTATTATATTTAAAGGACCAAAATAGGTTTAGCCCTATAGTTAAGGGACTATACAAGTTTTTTCCTCTAATCTTGGGTATTAAGATACATAAAACTCCTGGTGGTCTGGCTCTGTCTCAATCTCATTACATCAAATCAGTACTTGACAAGTTCAAGTATTTGGACTTCAAAGTTTCAAAAATCCCAATAGACGTAAATCTTGCTCTTAAGAAGTACAAAGGTAGAAGTACGTCTCAACTGGATTATGCACGTGTGTTAGGATGTTTAATGTATATCATGAATTGTACTCGACCAGATATAGCTTGTGCTATAAGTAAATTGAGTCGATACATACACAATCCGGACCAAACTCATTGGATGATAATGGAACGAGTTTTGGCATATTTGCAATATACCCAAGACTTTGCTTTGCATTATACTGAGGATTCTGCAGTTATTGAGGGATATTGTGATGCAAATTGGATCACCGGTTCAACTGAATCTAAATCCACAAGTGGATACATTTTCACAATTGGTGGAGGAGCGGTGTCTTGGAAGTCGTCCAAACAAATATTAATTGCCCGCTCCACAATAGAAACTAAATTTGTAGCTTTAGATAAAGCCGGTGAGGAAGCTGAATGGCTTCGGAATTTCTTGGAAGATATTCCATTTTGGCCAAAGCCATTGACACCAATCTGCATACATTGTGATAGTCAATCGGTTATAGGAAGGGCTAGGAATGTCATGTATAATGGTAAAAATCGTCATATACGAGGAAGAGATAAAACCGTTAGACAACTGATCGCTAAGGGCATTATGACAATTGACTATGCAAGGTCAAAAGAAAATGTGTCTGATCCGCTTACAAAAGGCCTAACTAGAGAGGCAGTTGAATGGTCATAAAAAGGAACGCGACTATGCGCCGAGGACAAGTGACTCTTGGCGGTAAATCTACCTAGAAGACTGGAGATCCCAAGATCTAGGTTCAAGGAGCTCAAACAAAGTTGTGAGTGACAGTTCAACATTGTCAAACTAAATTTATTTTTGTCCATTCTCGTGATGAGAAAATGTTCAGTACCAAGGATAAAGCGCCATAGCTTTTTAATGATTATCTAAGTTTGATTTGGGGATTATCAAACAATGTACATCTACTGGATTACACATTTAGAAATCACCTATGTAAGTGATAAGTGGAAGCCGCTTCAATGAAGATTCTGTAAGGCCAATTCTCTATGCACTTATGAAACCAGACAGTGTTCATGGCTGAAACAAACACAACAATGAGAACCAAAAAATGGATAAGGATTAATTGTGTGACATATGTTGTCTAGGTATACACTAAAGCTCGACGGTTCAAAAATATCAAATCTACCGATTGATCGAGTATATCTGATATATGTCCACTACGGAAAGTTCAAAGGGAAATCTACGTATCCCGATGCAATTAGTCCTTAGTTGCGAATCACACAAGTTTTTTCATGCATGTTTCTATCATTCCACATTCATGTGGGGGATTGTTGGGGTTGAAGTGTGGTAGTGTGAATAGGAAATGAGAGAAGAAGATGAAAAGGCAACTTTGGCTTTTGCACTTTGTCCCTCATCAGTTAAAAATAACTATTTTATTGGGTATAAATATAAGGTCACTTCCTTTAGCTCTTAAAAGGAGCTAAGAGGAAGGAGCCTTGCACCGTCGTCGTCGCTCACTTGGCTCGGCCTCGGCTTCGGCTTTGGCTTCGGATTCGGATTTGGTCAATTGATATGATTGATTGATTGACTTAATTTCTTGGATCAACAAAATTAGATTATATATTAAATATTAATATTTCATATTAATATTTTAGTTGACCGTTTTCGTAACGGTAGTTTGTCTTTAATAAATTTTCGCTTCAGAAAATTCCCGTGTATTCTAGAAACAGCCACCAGAAGGGCTGTATTTCGTGAATAGCCACCTGCAATGTGAACAACTACCTTCACACCCTTTCATTCAGAATTTTGTAGGCTATAAATAGATAGCCATTCCTTCAGAATTTTTCACTCTAAAATTTTTTTGATATATCTCCTCTTTCTTTCTGCATCATTACTTTTAAAAAAAAGTAAGTCAGTTGTGTGATTTGCACCATTATTTTGAGTTTGCCAATAACTTAGTGGTTTAAAGTGCCGCTACCGCTAAGTTGAATGTTCTGTTCTATCCTGGGAAGAATTTATCCATGAACCTTGGGAAACAGTGAGGGGATAAGATTCTTTAAGGACGCACAAGAAATTTATGGGCTCGGGACATATAATTCTGCATATTTCTGTTCATCTATTTAGTCACTTACGAAATCAGATTTTCTAACACAAACAACCTCCCTCAAGCCTCATCCAAAGTTGTGCACAGTAAAAGAGTATCTAATCTTTTCCCTGCTTGTCAATGATCCTTGATGTTTTGATCTGAACACTAGTAATTGCTTCATGTCAATGCATGCTTGATTCAATTATTTTTTTATATATTTGTGTCTTCAGATAAATTGAAAAAAAAAGAATTCATTACACTCAAAGAATGTTGTCAAGGATGCAGACTACAACCAAATGCACCCAAGACTTTTATTTTCGACAAGAAATTTTCGAGGTTATTATCTTCTTGGAGAAGGAGGTTTTGATAGAGTATGCAAAGTGCTGATTGATTCCAATCAGGTCAATTTCTCATTAACCTATTTTACGTTTTACTAATAAGGAATGTAATAAAAAAGATCATGCTTCCCGTCCACCACACCGTTAAATTTTGAGTAGTGTTCATGGGTAAATCTTTTCAGTATTTTACTGATTTTTCATTCTTGATCTTTACTGAGGCAAGGTCATATATTTGAACCCTTTCCAACTGAGCATAGCTATGCTACTCTGAGTTGGCTTAACTGTAGAGGGCAAATGCTTGAGCTTTCGTTCATTTGTCAATGTAAAATTTTTTAGTGGCTATTCTTCAAAATGCTTCGGTATTTTTCACTTAGGCTTTTACACATATATACAAACCTACCTCCTATATTATAAAAAAAAATAGCAATATTTTACAGATTACAACACATAGCAATATTTTTCCTAGCATATTTCACACCAATCAAGACAAATCAGAAAAAGGGAAGGCAAAGCCACAGAAACCCCCATTTCTCAACCCCACACCACCACAACTACCCTCCCCTATTTGAAACACTTCTTTCACTAGTAATCAATGATAAGAGAGACGACGACGAGCTCGCCGAAGTAGATTCACGATCCATTTTACCCTCACAATACGAGTTCGTCGAAGTAGATTTGTTGTCGTTGTAGAAGCATTTTTTGGTTTGATAAAGTCAAAAGTCAACGCCGGAGATTGAACCTTCTCCACAAGAGAAACTGCCGGAGTAATTTCTTTTGGATGCGAAACCTGAACCGGGCTAAGACGAACTTGGGCTGTGGGCAGCTGGTTCTATTTTATCGTATGGGTTTGTATTGGGTGAAAATTCACAGAGGTCTTGACGACAGGGCTCGACGTATGGTTTGATTGAATCTTCTAGAAACGGTCTCTCGAAGTCGCATGCTTATCTCCCGAGGCCAGCTGCCTCGAGCATGATATGGAGGATCGCCACAACCCTCCCCACGAGGTTATGAGCAGACAACCCTCACAAAGCATGAGGTTCAGTCCTTGGGGAAGATTTTTCCCACAACGAACAGGCTCTCATCTTTTGTAACTGACGACCGTTGTTTATGCATTTAATAGGGAGATCGTGGATCAGCCAAAATCATAACGTAGGATTTATAGCCATAAAGTACGTTGATTGTAGTTGTTATTCATGTAAGCTATAAATAGCCTTATAAATATTCTATAATGCATCCAAAAACATATCAGAGATACACTTATATTTTGTTCTCAATATTTTGTCTCGTTTCTTTACTTGAATTCTTGTCTCGTTTTCTTTATTCTTGTCTTTTCGTGACTTTAATACGAATAATTGCTAGATAACCCTATACAAATTCGATTTGTTATTCTAATCAGATATAGGCCAACACAAATTGGCGCAGTATGTGGGGATCTGGCAATAAAGTCCGATCCAAAAGTTGCGATCTTATAACACGACTACGATGACTAGGGCACAACCTATTAAGAAGACAGTGAGTGCATAATGGGTGGGTCGGAAGGGAATAGTGTTAACTTCGCTTCCACTAAAAAATTTGCCAAAGTGTCAGTCACCACCGAAGAGAGGGCCCAAATTGATAGGGCGGAGAATGAAATAACCTTCCTCGGGGAACACTAGGAGGGGATGATTTTTGCTCATCACGACGCTCTAATAATCATGCTGAGGATCAATGATTGTGATGTCAAATGAGTTTTGATCGATTCTGGAAGCTCGGTAAATATCATCAATTATGGAGCCGTTAAGAAAATGTGGTTGGAGGACCTCATCATCTCGAAAACGGTCACACTGATGGGGTTCAAAACCTCCATAGAGCAGATGCTAGGGGAAGTTACCCTCGTCACATCTGTTGAGGGAGTTGGTAAGAAAACTATTTTCAAATAATGACGAAAGATATGGCCTATAGTGCGATCCTTGGCAGGCCATGGATTCATGAAATGGGAGCCATTCCATCTACTTTTCATCAAGTCGTCAAATTCCCAACTCCATAGGTAATTCGAGCCTTATGACCTAAGCAACGAACATCTCGAGCAAGCTGTTCGATTGTTGTAGAAAAAGGGATAGCTTCAGGAGGATCATCCATGTTGTAATTAACTGGCTTGGAGCTCGACGAGGGGGAGACCTCAGTCCTTGAGATTGCTTCCCAAGAAGAAATAGAAAGGGCCCCAGTGTTCATACAAGCCCCTTAGAAGAAAAAAGCCAAGGACTCTACCATCGAAGAGCTGGAGCCTTTCGCTCTGTCGAAGGAATTTCCAGAAATGAAGGTCTTCGTTGGCTCGGGATTGGATAACGAGTCAAAGAAAGCTCTTATCGAGTTATTAAAGGCCAATGACGACTGCTTCGCTTGGTCTCACGCGGACATGGTTGGGATTGACCCAGAAATAATGACACATAGACTGAACGTGGATCCCAAACACCCCCCGGTGAAGCAAAAGAAGAGACAACATGCTGGTGTAAAGAAGAAAGCAATACAAGATGAAACGAAGAGGTTTCTTGATAATGGCTTTATCAGGGAAGTAAATACCCCGATTGGCTCGCCAACGTAGTGGTAGTACCAAAGAAAAATGGTAAATGGTGAATGTGCATTGACTACAGCAACCTAAACAAAGCCTGTCCAAAGGATTTCTATCCCTTGCTCCAGATAGACAGGTTGATAGACTCCATGGCTGGACATAAACTATTGACCTTTCTGG
The DNA here is from genome assembly GCA_037355625.1 of Petunia x hybrida. Lineage (NCBI taxonomy): Eukaryota > Viridiplantae > Streptophyta > Magnoliopsida > Solanales > Solanaceae > Petunia > Petunia x hybrida. Next base: position 840,625 of record JBBBVM010000454.1, read on the forward strand.
ACGCGTATTCGGGATATAATCAAATTTTGATGGAACCAAGCGATGAGGAAAAAAGGGGTGATGAAGGAACGTATTGCTACAAGGTGATGCCCTTCGGTCTCAAGAATGCAGGGGCGACCTATCAAAGGTTGGTGTGCCGGATGTTCAAAGATTACATCAGAAAAACAATGGAAGCTTACATAGATGACATGCTCGTGAAGTCAATTCAGTTAGAGAATCACTTAAATCATTTGAGGGATGCCTTTGCAATCTTAAGATAATATTGTATGAAGTTGAACCTTAAAAAGTGTGCTTTTGAGGTCAGGTCAGGAAAATTCTTGGGATTTATCGTCTCTGAACGAGGCATCGAAGCAAACCCTGATAAAATAAAGTCTATACAAGAAATCCCCGAGGATTTGACGAGCCCAAAAGACCAGCGTCTGACTGGTCGACTTGCTGCGCTGAGTAGGTTCATCTCAAGGTCATCCGAGCGATGCTATAAGTTCTTTTCTGTCTTGAAAAAGAACACAACCTTCAAATGAACTCTTGAATGTAAGGAGGCATTGATGGAACTAAAACACTAACTGGCGAACGCTCTGCTGCTCGCTTAGCCAAAATATGGGTAGTCGATGTTGGTATACTTGGCCGTCTAAAAGGTAGCTGTTAGTGCTGTGCTGGTTCGAAAAGAGGAAAGGGAAGCAACAAACAATATATTACGTCAGCAAAAATCTTCTCGATGCTAAAACAAGGTACCCTCATTTAGAGAAATTAGCACTTGCTTTAATTATGGCGGCCCAGAAGCTTGTCCTTATTTTCAATGTCATCCAATAGCTGTAGTTACAACCTTCCCCTTGAGTACAATATTGCATAAACCTGAATTATCAGGGAGATTATCTAAATGGGTGGTTGAGTTGAGCGAATACGATATTGTATACCAGCCTCGGATTGCCATAAAATCTCAAGTGTTGGCAGACTTGGTAGCCGACTTCAGTGCTAGGATACTCCCCGAGGCAGAAAAATAAAATCCCCTTTCGAGGGGTCCAGCCGATGGAGTATGGAAAATTTTCACTGATGGTGCAACGAATTCCAATAGCTCGGGGCTAGGAATAGTGCTTGTGACCCCAACTGGGGAAAAGCTGAGACATTCGGTAAAATTTGGAAAGTTGACCAATAATGAAGCTGAGTATGAAGCAACGATAGCGGGGTTGGAATTGTCTAAGAAGATGGGTGCTAAAAGGATCGAGTTAAAGAGTGACTCGCGGTTGGTGGTAAATCAGATCCTCGATTATTTTTCGGCTTGGGAGCCCAGAATGAAGAAGTTTGTTGTTCGAGCACAAACGGTCCTCGGGGAATTCCAAGATTGGAAGATTCAGCAAATCCCATGAGAAGAGAATGCCGAAGTGGATGCGTTGGCAAACTTGGCCTCAGTAATCAAATCTGGGGACTGACACAGAGGTTCGGGTACTCACATCCGCTGTGGAAAAAATGAAGTTGGAGGTTAACATAGTCAATAGGCATTGGGATTTGCGAACCAAATTTATTTCTTATCTAGATTTGGGAATTTTTCCAGCAGACAAAAGAAAAGCTGAGAAGCTCCGAAGGCAAGTTGTTTCATATTCGCTCGTGCATGGGCAGTTGTATAAGAAGCTTTACTGCGGCCCGATGGCTAAATGTTTAGGCCCATGAGAGTATAGCTATGTAATTAGAGAAGTGCACGAAGGTGAATGTGGAAACCATTCGGGTGGAAAAGCCCTCGTACGTAAACTCCTAGGAGCTGGCTATTATTGGCCCGGGTTGAGTGAGGATGCCAAGGCATTTGTCAAAAAAAGTTATAAGTGTAAGAGACATGCCTCGTTGATTCATCAACAAGCCGAGCCTTTGCACTCGATTGTGTCGCCATGGCCGTTTATGAAATGGAGAATGGGTGTCGTAGGCCCATTTCCAAAGGCGAAGGGTGGCGTGAAATTTATCCTCATGCTCGTTGATTATTTTACCAAGTGGGTCGAGGCAGGGTCCTTTGCCAGAGTTCGGCAGAAGGAAGTTATCGACTTCATTTGAAAAAATATTATATGCAGGTTTGGAGTTTCTGAGGGAGATAACATGTGATAATGGCAATCAGTTCATTCGGTCGGAGGTAACAACCTTTTTCGCCAAATGGGGGAATAAAAGGGTGGTTTTAACGCCTTACCAACCTAGTGCTAATTGGCAAGTGGAGTTCTCAAATAGGATAATTGTGGACAACCTTAAGAAAAGAATGGATGAAGTTAAAGGATCGTGGCCAGATGAGTTGCCCGAGGTATTGTGGGCAATGAGAACAACCGATAAGAATAATACTGGGGAAACCCCATTTTCCCTTGCCTATGGGATCGATTCGCTGATTCCTGTCGAAGTTGGTGAGCCTAGCCTTCGATATGCTCACGCTTCTGAGGAGTCAAATCAACAATCTATGCGTGTGGAGCTGGATCTACTCGAAGGGCGAAGGGAAATGGCTTTGGTTCGTTTGGTTGCTCAAAAGCGGAAGATTGAAGCCTATTTGAACAGAAAGGCCAAGTTTAGAGCCTTTAAAGTTGGTGATTACATCTTGAAGGCTTCAAATCAAATGACAAAGAAGATGAAAGCAGGAAAATTGGTTGCAAATTGGGAGGGGCCATATCGAATTAAAGCCGTGACAAGAAACGGATCGTATCAGCTCGAAGATCTTCAAGGCAACCAAGAGCCTTTGAATTGGAATGTCTCCAATTTAAAGCGTTATTATTTTTGACATTAAGGAACAATATCTTTCGTCAAAACATAATCCTTCACCCATTGCATCAGTATGATAGTGCTAAAAAAGCTCGGGTCGAATAGTACAAGTGCCTGGTTTTTCATTCTTCACACTCGACCACTGGGGGGATGCAAGGGGAATCGAGGACTCTGAGCGGCTATCCATACACCGGGAACTGTTTCCTAAAGAGTTAGCCTAGCTATTCATTACTCGAAACGGCTTTGTAATTTGTAATTTGTTCAAAGTCTCAATACAGCTAAAAGTTTATGTAAATCGCCTCGAACTCGTTGATGGAATAAAACTTGATTCAGTTTCTCTTTTATCTAATGCATGAAGGCCAATTTTTATTTTTGCCCCCGCTCGAGAACGAGACGTCGTTCTAAGCTTGCTTACATTCAAATTTATTAAAATAATTATCTAAGCCTTGCAAGCAAACATTCAAATAATATATCAAAAGCTTTAAGCAAACACTGAACGACCATGTTCATTAAAAGGCTCGAAGACCATAAAAATACTTACAAACAGCCCAAGGCCCAGAACGCAAAAAAAAAAACAAAAGGTGCATTGATAAGACATCATTCTTCGGCCCCAAAATTTGAAGCATCTAAACCCTCGTTTTCCTCCTCGCTCAAACTCTCACTACTCGACGGGAGTTGGTTCAATAGTTGCTGGGCCTTTACAGCATCGGTCTCAGCCTTGATTATTTCTGCATCCAGGTTCGCCCCTGCTCGGCATTTCTTGAGAGTCGTTAGCCTCGTCGAAATAATAACCCAGTTCTTGTCAACTTTAGCTCTTGTGGCTCTCCTTTTCTTCCTTGATGAAGAGGAAACCATCTTACCCCGAAGGATCGCTAACTCAGCTTCGAGATGCTCATTCTCCGCAGTTAGCTCATTCACCTTGAGGGAACTCTCCTTCACCACAGCTCGATACTTTTCGGCATTTCTGCTAAGGATAGCCTTAGCCTCCTCAGTGATCCTCGTGCGTTCAGCTTCGAGCTCGTCTTTCAATCTCTCCTTCAGGGAAACCATTCTCTCCTCGGTAGCAGAGGGCGGCCTAACGAGCTTTGGTCGCCTCGAGGTCAGCCTTATCAGCAGCTACTCGAGCATCATCCAATTCGATCTTGGCTTCAAGAACTCACTTTTCCAAGTCAAATATTCAAGACTGGAGGCCATTCCTTATTTGGTCCCGCTCATTCTTGGTTTCTTGCAAAATGGCAACCCGATGAGTCTCGATCTCGACAGCTCTGATTGCATGAATATACCCCTACAAGGGATCGAGAAAGGAGTTATGGCAAGAAAGGGAGTAACTGAGGCTAGAGAAAGAAGAAAGAAAAAGAAATACCTGAATGGCATGCTGGGCTGCAGTAGTCATCAGCTCGACAATAGGAGACTTCCTGATGGACTTACGCTCCAATGGCTCAAGGAGTCCTCTATAGCTGATAGGCACTGCCACATCGTTGTTCAAAAGGAAAAGGTCGGAAGGAAGCTCAATCGTCCTGATTGGCCTTCGAAGAGTCGGGTCACGAGCGGGCTCAGATGTTGCTCACGAGGCCGCTCCCTCAGAATGAGGGTTTTCATCTATGTTCTTTCCTTTATCCGCCGACGAGGGAGTTTTTCCTTCAACCTTTTCAGGCGATTGGGCCGATGTCTCAAGGTCAATAGTCTCGATCTCCTTTGGATCTTCCATTTCTTCGGGCTCATCAACTAACCTTCTATGAGGGAGAGTGACTCCCTCAGAGGCGACATCTTCCTCCACTCTGGCCCGTTTGGCCACGGAGGATTTCTTTTTCCTCTTTGAAACTATAATAAAAAGGGGAAAAGAAGAAACAGTTAGCAAAGAATAACAGAGTTAGATATAAAGAAGAAGGGAGGGAATATATTTACCTTGGCCTGATGGCCCCTCGGGGACAGTTCTTTCTTCTTTCTTATCTTTTTTCTTTCTGTAGGATCCAACGAGATCCTCGAGCTCGTTCAAAGCCTCCCCCATCTCGGGGATCATTATCTTCTTATCTTTTTTCTTCTTCTCTTTTGGGGCAGTGATCGCTGTCATACCCATTTTAAACTCAACTCGAAGCGAGTCAGGATTCGGATTTGATTGGGTAACTCGTTTGAGTTTTAAGAATTGGAGCCGCTACCTAATATAGATTTCTAAGGTGTATTAATCACCTAAGCATCTATGGTCAAGTCTTTATCAAACTGGTCTAGTTTCAGAGATTCGGTGGGTAAGAAGTCCAAATGACTCGGGGAAGAAGGTGTTAGGCACTTCCCCAAGTCCCACGAAAGGTGGTTCCCGCCTGAGTCTAGATTTTGGGATGTCTATACGAGATACGTATTATCACATGTATTACTAACTTATATGGCCAAATTCATAATCAATTTATATAGTAAGTCTAATTAGACAAGTCTAGGTAACATGCATATATTTGGGCTTCGCATTTTATACATACGACCTATATTCCACGCCTATTCGCGTTTATGGTCTCTAGTATAAATGCCTAATAAAAAAAAGTGGTCAAATCTGTAAAAAGGTATCAGGAGGCAGTTCATTTGTGCAATTTCAGCATCTAAGTTATATTTGCAAAATAGGCAATTTTGCAAGGATAGGTAGTTTTCACAAATAATTTAAGAATTTGTCAAAAACCAAATGGGGGTTGTTTTTGAAATAAAATATTAGCCATTTAGGGTCGGTGTGACTCGTCATTAATTTTTGAGCTCTAACCTTAATAGCTATTTGGTGTAGGGGTCAGTTTTGGAATAGATAGGCTGTTTTTAAAAATGGGTTTCAAAAAAGACACACAGATGCAAATAGGGGCTGTCACACATAAATAGACATAGAAGCATGCACATACATGAGTGTTAAGGGATACATGTCAGGAAAATACTTACAAGAGTTGTATAATTGACCCCTCTAATGCTTATACCCCCCTATACACTATTAGATTAGTGTATAAGAGGCTAAAAATTATTTTTACACATAAAGGCCAGATTTGAAAATATTTTTGGGCATGGATCAGAAACGTAAAGAAGTACAGATTTTGTTTTACGTAAACAGTCACGCATTAAATAGTATTAGCACATATAGCCCCTGTTTTAAGAAAATCATGCTTCAGAATATTACGAGTGCAAAAGACTGTCATGCATTAATTTTCAATTGACTAAAAGTTAAACCTAACGTCAGAAATTACCAGGATCCCTGTAACAGTTATAGTTGAGCCCTATTTAGAGTCATTAAACACTTTGCAAGTTGATTTTCTATTTTTTTTTACTATTTTGATGTAATGATAAAAAGAGGCCCCTGGGTGGCCATTCACACAGCCTAGTAGCTGTGTGCTCTGTTTTAAACAAAAACAAGCAGGAGTCCTAATGGATATACATAACAGGGGAGGTCTCTAAATGTGGAGAAGCATGCAGAAAGGGGAGGTCTGTCTTCACTAGATTTAGGCAGAATCAGAACTTCAATAACTGTGCTTAAGCAGGCTCTGTATAGTGCAGTTAACAAGCTTCTCAAAATCCCCAAATCTGTAACTAAAACAAGGCTGGTATTGCCTTTCATGGCCATCCAAACAAAGCTGCATTTATAAGGGTTAGCAGGAGCTAAAACAGGGATCCAAAGCCAAGGTATAGAGTGAAAAGGTTTCAAACAAGTATTGACAGTTTTAGGTCATGCCAACATAAGCAAGGAGAGAGCAAGCAAGAAAAATCAGGCATAAGCAGGCATAGAATATAGGCACCAGTGATAAAAAATTAGAGATATACCTTCTGAGAAATAGTAGTGAACAAGCAAACAAAGTGAAGATAATGCTAGGTGCTTGCAGAGATAGAATGCAGAAGAACAAGGGAGAGCACGGTCTTCTCAATAAACTTGAAAGAAGATCAGAGACGATAGTATATATGCAGTGTTGAGAGCATATATGCCTGTGATATGTTCTGTATGTTTTTATGTCTGAGAACCGTGTCCTAAGTGAATGAGAATAGCTAGTTTATATAGTTGTAGGGTGAAGGCTTTTCAAATTCAAACAGGTAAACCTATAAGGCAAAGAAATATGGCTTTCCAGAAATAAACAAAGTCTCTTAGGTGTCCTTTCCATGTATAAACCAATAGAATCCCTAACATTAAGGCAAATCCATTCCTAATTTCTTTAGAATCCCTTCCTTAAGCACAATGAGGTCCAAGTTCAAAAATCAGTTGTTCACACAATATTTTAGGCTCGAAAATCCTTCACAGATTCCTAAGACACTCTAATTGACCCTAAATCAATTAAATAACTAATTTCTATTCCAGTTTCAATCAGAATTTCAAAAAGAACTAATTCAAGATTCTCAAATCATGCAAAACAAATTTTTTAGCTTAAGTGAAGTCGTTTAACCATGGAAACTGTGCACTTAAACAGGATAGGTGACCAAGTACATTGCAAAACATATGGAGTGATTATAGTTGAACTTCGAACTGTCATAGACTTTAAACATTGGAGTTTGATCAATGAAACATAGGGTATAAACTACATATGTGTTAAAACTCAAGGAATCAATGGTTTGAACACCACTCAAACTTGACAGTGTATTAAACAAGAATTAGTAGTCATATGAACTCTTGCCCTAATTGATGAACAAGTAGTAACGAACATGCTAATTTACCGTGAAAATTAAGCAAAACTAGGCATAATATCACATAGGTTCAAAGGACAATAAAAGGGATAGGGTTACCTGCTTTGGGATCGAATTCGGGTCAACTTCGACCTGTTTCGATTACGCATGCGTGAATATTTTATTCCTTTCCTTACGATAGTGACGTTCATAGCGTTAACAGAGAGACCACTGGAATGTCTCTTCTGGTGACAGAAATGGAGGTCGAGGTAGGGTTAGATTCTGACCTCGTCGAACGGGCAAACCATTGTAGGAGTTTTGTAGTGGAGAGTGAGAGGAACTCGAGGATGTATTTGTTTTTCATTTCGCCGGTGGATTTGGTCGGAAAACGGCGTGAACAACAGAGGTTTCATGAGAGAGAAGAAAGGTCACGACGGCTGAGACGAGGAGGGGAAATGAAAAGTTTTTAGGATTCTAGGGGGTGAAATGTAATAAAAATGGAAACTTCAATCCTGGCCGTTGGATTAGTGTCGTAGACGATCAGGATTTGGCCACGTAGGCGACGATGTGTAATTAAATGAGGCTGATGTGTATAATTGTGAGGTGTGTGTATATATACATATATATATATATATATATATATATATATATATATATATATATATATATATATATATATATATATATATATATATATATATATATATATATATATATATATATATATATATATATATATATATGTGTGTGTGTGTGTGTGCGTGCGCGTGTGTGTGTGTGTATAAAACCGTATATGCTATGTATAATTGTGTATGAATGCCGATAAAATGTGTAAAAAAATTGTATAAAAATATAGAAAAATCAGAAAATTAATTTTGAGGGACAAAGGGCTAATAGAGACTATTATTTTGAATTTTAAAATAATTTTTGAATTTTTTCTAAAATAGGAGTAATTACAAAAATTGTAATTTGACATGCAAATTTTGGAAATAGCCGTAGTTTGTGCCGGTGTTTTGATAAATAATCTAATTGATTTGCATGTGTAAAGTAGTGACTTTGAATAGGAGTGACTGTATGATACTCGTGTAGTTATAAGTGCTGTTTTATCTGAATAGTAGCTATTGAAACAGGAGGGACAAAATTAGGTGTCAATAACTGCCCCTCTTTGCCCAGGGATGATGAAAGAGTCTTCGGGCAAAGACGTTGACAGAATGACTGATTTTTGTCGCGACTCTAGAGAAATGCTTACGGTTTGCGAGAGTTGACGAGGCGTTAGATCGCAACGTTCGCGTTGCCAGATCGTATATCCTGTAATAAAGGTGAGTCTGCAAAATAATGTGTGTATAAATAAATGTAAAACGTACTTTCCCATTGGGCTAGACTGTCTTTCCAGGATTCTTTACCGTATGCAGGTGTGTCTGTTATGCCTGACCGTGTATCCTTTGCCGTGCCAAGTGTTAAATTCGACATCGGGCTGTGTACCCTCAGTCGATGCATTGGGTTTTGTACCCTCCGCAAGAAATAAAATGACAGAATCGACATCGGGCTGTGTACCCTCAGTCGACGCATCGGGCTGTGTACCCTAAGCTAATTTAAAATGACATAATCGACATCAGGCTGTGTACCCTCAGTCGATGCATCGGGCTGTGTGCCCTCAGCTAATTTAAAATGACATAATCAACATCGGGCTGTGTACCCTCAGTCGATGCATCGGGCTGTGTACCCTCAGCTTATTTAAAATGACATAATCGACATCGGGCTGGTACCCTCAGTCGACGCATCGGGCTGTGTACCCTCAGCTAATTGAAAATGACATAATCGACATCGGGCTGTGTACCCTCGGTCGACGCATCAGGCTGTGTACCCTAAGCTAATTTAAAATGACATAATCGACATCGGGCTGTGTACCCTCAGTCAACGCATCGGGCTGTGTACCCTCAGTCGACGCATCGGGCTGTGTACCCTCTGCTAATTGAAATGTAGTAAGGGGAATTAGATAACCTTTTGTTGGGACATGTTTGTCATGTATTGCCGGGTTGCATATTTTCGTGCCTACATCCAAAGAAAGATTGGTGAATTGTGCGGGGTAGTTTGGTTTGTGCATTTTTGGCTTGCTTTGCGCTTGCTTCCAATGAGTGCCAGGACCTTGTCCAAGCTGATAGGGATATGTATAAAACGGTAAATAGCGCAAGTATTTTGAAAAACTTTTATGAGAAGAAAAAATGAAACAAAATTTTTTTATCCCATTGAGTCACGAGTCGCGTTGTGTAAAGTCATGGTTGTTGCTCTTCATGCTGCTCCAAACTCCATTAAATGAATTTTGAGGGCAACCTCAAAATTCTGCCCCAGTTTGTGTTTTAAATTTTTGAGAGGGTCTCAAAAATTTCTGCCCAGTGTCAACTACGTTTATCCTTTAGGAATTTTTTGGAGTTCCTCAAAAATTCTGCCCCAGTGTTTGCTTTATGGGAAAATGAAATTTTTGTATTTATGCAACCGAACCTTGGGCAGGTTGCCTACATATCCCACTTGTGGAATCAGGTCATAACGTAGTTCCAGATTACATGAGTGTATTTGCAGAACAATAAGACCACTAACTAATGCAAGCTCTTATACATAGTATCTTTTGACGGCGTCTGAGTTGATGGGTTTCGGCCAATCTTCTTCGTCTATTTCTGCTAGTATCAGTGCTCCTCTGTTTAGAACTCGGTGGAATTTGGTGCAAATTTACCCTTTGCTTCCTTTTGATTGGGGAAATCTTTACTTTAGTACTAATTGTCTAGGTTCGAAGGACCTTTCTCAAACTTTCTTGTTAAATGCTTTAGCCATTCCCCTTTGATATAGTTGCCCATGACATATTGCATTTAGTCTTCTGCCATTGATGAGGGCCAGTTGCTCCATTCTTCCTTCGACCCACTCAGCGTCTTTCAACTGCGTTTCTTGAATGATCCTCAAAGATGGTATCTCCACTTCCGCTGGTATTACTGCCTCAGTGCCATACACCAGTAAGTAAGGAGTAGCCCCTATTGACATTCTCACTGTGGTGCAATACCCTAATAGAGCATAGGGCAAGTTCTTGTGCCATTGCTTTGATTTGTTTGTCATCTTGCACAATATCTTCTTGATGTTCTTGTTGGCTGCCTTGACCGCACCATTCATTTGAGGTCTATATGCGGTGGAATTGTGGTGCTTGATCTTGAAAACTTCACAGGTTGCTTTCATCAGGTCACTATTAAGGTTGGACCCATTGTCGGTGATGATGGACTCGGGAATGCCGAATCGACAGATCATTTTGTCAGAGATAAAATTTGCCACCACTTTCTTTGTCACTGACTTGTATGACGCCGCTTCTACCCACTTGGTAAAATAATCAATGGCTACCAATATGAAACGATGTCCATTGGAAGCAGCTGGCTCGATGGGTCCTATGACATCGATTCCCCAGGCAGCCAAAGGCCAAGGCGATCACATGATATTTAATTCATTATGAGGCACTCGAATCATATCTCCGTGGACTTGGCATTGATGACATTTCTTTGCATGCCTTATGCACTCATGCTCCATTGTCATCCAGAAATAACCGGCCCTCAAAATCTTCTTTGCAAGCACGAAATCGTTCATATGTGGGCCACACGCCCTAGAATGTATTTCTTCTAACAACCTAGCAGCTTCTTTGGTGTCCACACATCTTAGCAATCCTAGGTCAGATGTCCTTTTGTATAGGACTTCTCCGTTCAAAAAGAAACCATTTGCTAACCTCTTCAACATCTTCTTTTGGAGACTTGTTGCATCCTTTAGGTAAATGCCGTCTTTGAGGAACCTTTTGATGTCGTAGAACCAAGGTTGTCCGTCTAATTCTTCTGCCACATGATAATAATATGTTGGCTGCTTACTCACCGCCACGGGTATTGAGTCAATGTAGTTCTTGTCGGGATGTTTGATCATGGAAGATATGGTGGCCAAAATGTCTGCGAACTCATTTTGCAGCCTTGGTACATGCCGAAACTCTATCTTGGTGAATCTTTGCTTCAGCTCTTTTATGCACTCGAGGTATGGCAATATCTTAGAGTTCTTTGTTGTCTATTCTCCTCGGACTTGGTGAATTAGCAAGTCAGAATCTCCAATCGCCAGCAGCTCTTGTATGTTCATGTCTACTGCCATTCTAAGACCCAGGATGCAGGCTTCATACTCCGCCATCTTGTTGGTGCAAGGAAACCTCAGTTTGGCTGTGACAGGATATTGTTGACCAGTCTTCAAAACTAACACTGCTCCAATGCCAACTCCTTTTAAATTCACTGCTCCATCGAAGAATAGTCTCCAACCATCATATTCCTCCGTGATATCCTCTCCTATGAACATGACTTCTTCGTCGAGAAAATAGGTGTGCAGAGGTTCATAATCATCTCCCACTGGATTTTCGGCCATCAGCTAGGGCCTGAGATTTTACCGCCTTCTGAGTGACAAAAGTAATGTCGAATTCACTGGCTTGCATTTTTCATTTAGCCAATTTTCCAGTAGGCATTGGTTTTTGGAAATATACTTGAGAGGGTCCATCTTTGATATCAGCAACGTTGAGTAGGATGTCAAGTAGTGCCTCAGCTTTTGTGCTATCCAGGTCAGCGCGCAACATGTGCGTTCTAGTAATGTGTACTTGGCTTCGTAGGGGGTAAATTTCTTACTCAGATAGTATATCGCTTGCTCGTTTCTTCCAGTTGAGTCATATTGCCCCAACACGCAACCAAATGCTGAATCTACCACAGACAGGTACAAGATCAAAGGTCTCCTAGGTTCGGGTGGAACTAGCACGGGCGGACTAGACAGGTATTCCTTTATCCGATCAAAGGCCTTTTGGAAGTTCTCCATCCATTCGATCGTTGCGTCTTTCTTCAGTAGCTTGATGATTGGTTCGCAGATGACCGTGGATTGAGCTATGAATCGGCTGATGTAATTAAGCTTTCCAAAGAAACTCATGACCTCTTTCTTGCTCTTTGGCGGCGAAAACTCTTTGATGGCTTTGATCTTGAATGGATCTAACTCAATGCCTCTCCTACTGACGACGAAACCCAAAAGCTTCCCCGCTGGAACACCAAAAGCACACTTTGCTGGATTTAGCTTCAAATTGTATTTGTGCAAGCGATTGAAAAACATGCGCACATTGTCAAGGTGCTCTGAGCTCTTCTTTGACTTGATGATCACATTGTCTACGTAGACTTCAATTTCTTTGTGCATCAAGTCGTGGAACATAGTTGTCATTTCCCTCATGTAAGTTGCCCCAGCATTCTTCAACCCAAATGGCATAACCTTGTACCAATAAGTTCCCCAAGATGTAGTGAAAGCTTTCTTCTCGGCATCCTCCTCATCCATGAGCACTTGATGATAGCCGGCGAAACAATCTACGAAAGACTGTAGTTCATGTTTCGCGCAATTATCGTTCAGGATGTGTATATTTGGCAAAGGGAAATCATCTTTTGGGCTTACTCTATTCAGATCTCTGTAGTCCACGCAAATTCTGAGTTTCCCATCTTTCTACAGCACTGGGACAATATTAGCTAACCAAGTTGGGTATTTGACAGTTTTCAATATTCATGCATTAAGCTGTTTGGTTACCTCCTCCCCAATCTTCAACAAAGTAGATGACTTGAAAGTTCGGGCTTTTTGTTTGACTGGCGAAAAGTCCGGATTGATAGGTAATTTGTGAGCTACCACATCCGTGCTTATGCCAGTCATATCATCATATGACCAGGCGAATACAACCTCGTATTCCTTAAGAAATTCGGTATACCGCTTTTTATCTTCGGCGGTGAGATGCACACTAATCCTTGTCTCTTTTACAGTTTCTTCATCTCCCAGATTTATTACCTCAGTTTCTTTTAGATTTGGCTTAGGCTTATTTTCATATCTTTCCATTTCCTCTTGTGTGGTCTCATCAAAATCATCATAATCAAACTCAGTTTCTTCAAGCTCCATTATTTCATTACACATTACGGTTGTGGACTCAATGGGATTATTAGTTTGAATGCTGAAAAAAATAAAATATTGCAAAATTAAAAGATTAAAGCAAAAGTTAAAGGAAATAGTGCGATATTTTATCTATGAACCCTTGCAAAACATAGTTTGTAGGGAAACATGTGAAACAGAAAAGAAATACAAGTTCCACGACTCAAAGTCGAGTTTTATTTTTAGAAAACATGAAATAAACTCTATCCCCCAGCTCTACCAAGGTCCACGGTAAGCTCGGGCCCGATTGCTGATCCAGTTTTTCAATGCAACTCCAGATTCAACTTTTGTCAGCCCAGGAGGTTCGACATGCTCTTCCAGGATCACACAGCAGTCTTCATCTGACATGAGCACCTTTTGCATTCCTGCCAGCAGGTCCTCTTCAGCATCAACGTTCTTCGGTTCAACTCCTTGTGCTGCATATACCTCCCCCTTTCGGCCATCCAAGTATCCAGACGAGACGAAAATATGTAGGAGAGTCTTAGTGCTTTTCTTGTAGAATTTGAAGTCCAGTGATGCTTCTTCCATGCTCTTCTCATAAGTCACAATGTACCCTATGCCAGCTTTCTCATTGTCGGACCTCATCGCAATTTGAATTGGCTCGATCATGCCATCTAGGTTCTTGCCCAATCCTTTCCCAGGTTCATAGCCTTGCTTTATCATTATGCCTACAACCTAGTTTCCAGGCCATTTTGCAGGTTGTGGGAGTACATATGGCTCTTCAGTCACCACCTCCATAGGTTCGAGTATTTTAGGTAGCCACACTTGCTTCCCCTTTGTTTCTTCAGAGATGCGCTTCGAGTTGGGACGAGCATTAGGTGAGTACATCGGTTGCTTCTCTGTCTTAGCAGGTAAGGTCTCACGAAATTCATGTGAGGGCACGCCCCAATCAGATATGACTGGTTCCCAGACCAAATTTCTTCCTTCATAGCCTTTGCCTTGGCCATCCCAATAAGCGCTATAAAAGCTTTTCCTCCTTTCTTCAATCCTAGGCGGTGTGTTGACCAATTTAGGAGCAAAGTGTGCAGTATAACCTCCTTGGACTGCATCTATAGAGTTCCAACTCTTGTTGTAGTTTTTGCGATGTCCTCCTCGAGTGCCTTGCACTGCTCCCACGAGCTCTACAGTATAGAAAGTCTGCCCATCGGGAACATTCCCTTCAATTGCCTGTATGGTTTGTTCATTGTAAATGGAGTTGTTCCATTCACCGAACACCACTACCTCTTCGTGGTCACTCGAACTTCACTGTCTGGTGTAGTGTAGAAGGCACCACTCCATCCATGTGAATCCAAGGTCTTCCCAGTAACAGGTTGTAAGAAGCGGAAATGTCCATGACATGAAACTCAGCATTGAACTCCACGGGACCGACCATGATAATTAAGTCAATTTCCCCAATGGTGCTTCTTTGAGATCCATAAAGTGCCTTTACCTTCATGTCGCTCTCTCTTATATTTCTTTGATCAATTCCCATTCTCTTCAGAGTGATGAATGGACATATGTTCAAACCAGAACCTCCGTCGATCAAAACTCTCCCTACGAACCAGTCTTTGCATTTGATAGTGATGTGGAAAGCCTTGTTGTGACTCAACCCTTCATGTGGCAGCTCGTTTTCATGAAAAGCGATTCGGTCAGACTCCATGACTTGCCCGACCATGCTGGCCAAATTCTCAACTGAGGTATCCGCCGAAACATGTGCTTCATCTAATACTTTCATCAAAGCATTTCGGTGGCTCTCCGACTTGAGGAGTAAAGCTAAGACGGAGATTTGTGCGGGAGTCTTGCCCAAATGTTCAACCATAGAGTATTCTTTTGCTTGCACTTTCTTCCACAGTTCCTCGGACTCCTCTTCGCTGATGCCTCGTCTACCTTGAACAAGATGGTCGGGAGTATAAATCCTCCCACTCCTAGTCATTCCTTGTGCAACAACCGTTCAACTGTTGATTTGCCCTTCTTCTCCGTCATGTAATCCCATGGTACCACCTTGTCACTGTACGGGGGAACTACGTCAACATAGAATTTTTGAGCTATTTCTACCTCAATGGACTCTGGTGCTTTAGCGGCTTGAGCAACAGAAGCAAGTGCTGGTATGTCTCCCTTTTCTTTGACAATGGTTCCCTCCAAGTTGCATTCTTCATCTAACTCGATCAAATTCACCCTATTGTCTCCGTGGCTAGGCAAGGGGTTGTCGTGCACATTTGGAGTTTTCAGGTGGATCACCTTTTGATCGACCAAGTCTTGTATTTTATCTCTCAGGGCATAGCACTTCTCGGTATCATGACTAGATCCTCCAGAATGATAGGCACAGGTTTTGGTTTGGTCAAAGTAGGGTGTCATCTTATCATGCATTTTGAATGGTACGGGTTGTATGTGGCCAGCTGTTTTGAGTCTCTCGAACAACTGAGTGCGGGATTCAGCCAATGGGGTATAGTTTCTTTTGGGTCTTGAATTGTTGTAGGCGTGAGGCCTTGGTGGATAGGCGTTGGTGTTTCGGTAGTTAGGGCTTTGTGGGTATGGTGGTCTTTATGGCGGTGGGTTTTGGAACATGGGTTGAGTGTTATAGACTAGGTAGGTGGATATGGGTGGAATATATAGATATAATAGAGGAGGTGTTTGGTAGTAGTGGTTGTGGGTAGGAGAATGATCGAGTGATGCAGCCAAGAAGGAGACATCGTCCTTCTTCTTCCTTGATGTAGTGGTGTTACCAGTTTATAGGGCTTTGTTAGTGGCTTGTAGTGCGGCCAAACTAGCGATCCTACCAGTCTTCAAACCATCTTCAACCATATCTCCGATCTTGATCAAGTCCCCAAACTTCTTGTCTTGCATGTTCAACGCCTTGTCAAAGTAGACGTCCTCTTGTATGCGGATGAAGGTTGCTACTATCTCTGCATCCTCCATAGGAGGTTGGACTTTAGCGGCTTCAGCTCTCCACCTAGTTGCAAATTCTCTAAAGGTCTCGGTGGGCTTCTTCTTCAGCTTCTCCAAATAGAACCGATCAGGCATGGCATCAGTGTTGTGCCTAAAACTATCAACGAAGTCTCCAGCCATCGCCTCCCAACTCGTCCACTTCTTTGTTTGTTGCTTCTAATACTATACCAGCGCGTCTCCAGTTAGGCTATGGTTGATCAATTTCATGCGGATCTTTTCATCATGTCCAACACCAACTAACTTGTCACAATAGGATCTCAAATAAGCCATTGGGTTACCACTATCGTCGAACATATTGAACTTGGGTGTCTTATAACCCTCGGGCAGCTTCAAGTCAGGGTACATGCAGAGGTCCTCATAAGCTAACCCTCTGGTTCCTTTGGTGCCTTGGAATTGCTTGAATTTCTCCATCAGCCACTGGACTTGCTCTTTGGTGCTGTCCGAGTCTTCCTTTGTCCATACATACATGTCATGATCCTTGGTGGGTGATGCAATGGTTTTTGTTTCAACAGTGAAGGGAGGTAGGTTATTTTATGGTGCTTTCGGTGGTGCAATGTAGGTAGGGTAAGAGATATCTTTCTCAGGGAATAGTGGATCTTTGTCGTGAGGCGGGCGGTTTTATTTTGTTCAATGATCTCTTCAACACGGGTGAGAGGAGCCCTATTTTCCAACTCAAGCAGCCTCTGTTGTAACTTAGCATACTCTTCATAGGCGACCACACCTTGCTTTTCGGGAGTTCCATTTCAAACCTTGTCAAACTCAGCCATGATATTGCGTCTCATCCTTATCCTTGTAGGAAAATGGGGAGGTGTCGGGATTGATCCTCTGGATCTCAACTGGTATTGCGGCGCGGCTAGAATGCACAAACCAAACCTTCAGGGACTTGGGACTCTAACACAACAAGAACAAAGAAAAGAATGTGAGTATATGTTAGTATTAATAAAATCGCGTCCTATTATGCAAGGGGACCTCTTTTGTGCCAGAGGTAGGCCTATCGAAGATTCGAAGTAATATTTGCACCAAACATGTCATTTCATTTGCATAAACATAATCAACACAAGCCTTAAAATCCAAAATAACAAAATTTTATTCGATTTGCTTGGCTTTATTACAACCACTAATTTGAGACAACGACTTGACTAAACGAAAAAGGACGAAAGAAAAGACGACTCGACTTAAGACGACCAGAATATGTGCCAAGCAAAGAGGTTTTGAATCAAGCATCAGTACCATCATCTTCTTTCTTCTTCTTCCTTTCGGCTTCTTCCTTAGGTTTGTGAACTAGGCTTATTGGTGGAGGGGCGACGAACATCTCCATCAGATCCTTCCCAGCTTGCAGGCCTCCTAAAGCCTTTGTGAAGAATTCACATATTTCTACTCACATTGTTTCCTTTTCTTCTAACGGTACTGTCTTGAAATATTCTCCCCATCCTTTGAGCAAATCTTGTAGATTCCCAACAGCTTGCCTCGCCGTCAGGACTTTTTCTGTCCAATACTTGAGTTCATCCCCTTTGATCTTATCCTTGTATTGCCTTCTCCTCTCCCTCTCTTGTGTTACCCTTAGTTCTTTCTTACTTTGATCGAGCTAGTGTCGCAGCTTCTTGTATTTTTCAGTGACACTTGGAACTTTGGCTTTTCTTTCCAGCGTAGTCTTTGATCGGAATCTCTCCCTATCTTCACTGAGCCACTATGGATAAGCTAGAATAGCAACGGGGTTCACCTTACTGTCTCGGCAACGAAAAAACTGCATAATAAGCCTTCTTTCCCACATTGTCAATATAGTACCAACCATCGGATGCTCAATGTCCTTTATGTCAACGTTGAAGCTTCTCCCTTCCGTCAACTGTGGAGTTTGTTGTGTCATCTCCACTTGCCGGAGGATTCTTAGAGGAACATAGTGGTGGGTTCCTCGGAATCCGATCAATGTCAAGAAAGTGATGTCTTGACCTTGTAGGGAAACGATGAAACCAGCACAGTTTTCGATTACCCATTGCACTTCTTGTAATTCTTCAAGCTTGGTGTACCACCCTTGCATGTTCGCAAGGTCCTCCCACACTGTTGCTCCAGCCATGCGGGTGCTATGTGAACGAATGTCTCCTTCCCTTGATGGCCTTGGTACTATTGGGCTGATAGGGACACTGTGCAAATGTTTTATCAACCATATTTATAGCAAAAGATTGCACCTTTCGAAAAAGTCTCCTCCTCTTCTACATTTTGTTAGAGCCCTATAAAATTCCCCCAAAATCATTGGAACGAAACTCACTTGACGCTTGTGAGTGCCTTTGCGTAATCCCTCTACCACTCTTCCCAGCCTTATGCCGATATTTCCTTCTTTCTCGGAAAAAACCATGCTCCCTAGAAAAGTAACGATGAAAGCATTTGACTCAGTTCACTCTTAATCTTGAATTTTCTACGCCCCAGTCCAATCATGCCTAAGAGTTGGATCTCCAAATCTAGAATGTAAGTACTCCAAAGTGACTTTTCCATCATGCACTCCCTCGACATATGGATCATAAAGAGCGCCCAACAATTCAATGAACTCCTTAGGGTCCACATCTCGGGGATAAATCATAGTCTCGGGTCAAGGCTCCAACCCTGCTAGTCCTCCAAATTCCTCCAACATCAGTGCCAACTCCAAGCTATTGAAATGAAATGCCGCTCTTTTATAGTCCCATAAATTTGTAGCGGCCTCGACTAAACCAGGCATGGCAGTGTAGGCCTTGTGAGCCACCAGCTCTCCCAACACCTTTTGAACATGAACTTTGCTAACAACAGCCAAATCTTCCCACCAGAGTCTGATCAAGTGAGGAGCTCAGGAAATAATCTCGAATTGAAGTGTGCCTCTTGCAGCCATAGTCTAAAAAAAACAAGAAAAGGTAAAGATCAAAACATTCTTATAGTCTAGATCATACTTAGACAAATGATCAATATTTTATCCAAACATTTCTTTGAATCTATGCAAAGATGCAATTTTGTTATTTTCCGGGTTAAGAACCCTTTCGACATTTGGACGAAGGCTTACTAATGGACTATAACGTTCCAAGGACCTATAGCCTTCCTAAGTTTGTCATGATGCAAAGAAAATAAATACGCATTTTGTTGCCAATTATTCTCATAAATTCCCAAATCAATTTTGAAAATCGGTACATGATGACTTTAAAAGATACAAAAGAAATGAAAATGACACTTGACTAGGCAACATGCTCCTACTCCAGCCTGGCTCTCTTTGCTTCTCAGGTAATCTCTTTGACTTCTTCCATAACTTTGGTTAAGTATCCCTTAGTCGCCACTAAGTGTAAAATGTCTACCTCAGCACACTCCGAATTCCATTATTCAAGCTTTGTCCCCAACACCTCTATCTTTTCTTCTAACTCTAATGTACATTTCCTCCATGCTTCGATCTTTTCTTTGTTTTCTTTGTCCATTTTAACAGCCTTCAACATGAATTCTCGGAATCGGATTTGCGCTTCCGCCTCACGATCTCTTATGTCACTTTCTCAGCTCGGCCCACTACCACATTTCCTTTTATGCTAGAGTGTAACCAACTTTTGTAGTTTGGTTCGCATCCAGCGTTGTATCGGTCTGATGCTAGTGATTCTTCTCCCATGACTTGTCTTCCTACCCAAGATTTTCTATTGCTCTCAACTCTTGGAACAACGTCTTCAGTGTAATCAAACTGATAGGCCTTCGTGTCTGGTATTAGTGGTATTCTTTGCTTCTTCTCTGCTTGCCTCATCACCCTCAATAGTTGATAGGGTTGGAGACCTCTCAATCCTATTAGTATCACAAAGGGCGCCTTCTCAGAGATAATGATGAAGTCTGATGAAGGAACCAAGTGAACATCCACTGAATTGAACTCTTCGTTATGTTTTCGAACAACTTTAACCATTTCTCTGTGCTGCTTAGCTGCTTGAATTTTGGAACCCCCTATCGTTCTCTAACCAAATAGTTGTAACCAGTTGGCTTAGACAATGCTTGCACACCTCTCGCTTTCCTCAAATGTTCCTTGAACCACGCTTGTAGTAGAAGATTGCAACCTTGGAAATATTTTGCTCCTCTGTTGCAACAACCTAAAGCTCGATAAATGTCCGCCGCAATCATAGGAACCATCAATTCCATTAAATACCGCATCGGCAACCATGACAAGCCTCGAACATATGTCGTGACTCGAAATTTCAGGGAACACCATTACTCCTAAAAAATAAATAGTAAATGCAAGTGGTCTAGCTCCCCTCCAGTCATTGTAGGATTTGAACTCTTTTTTACGGTCGTCGAATGCACCCAAATACCCAAACCGGTTGTAAAAGTAGGAAAAGGGTATTTTCTTTTGTTGTAAATATTTTACATTCACACTTTCCACCATCCCTAATTTATTTCAAAACTCCTCAGCTGTGGGGACAGTAGGTGCAAGAATGCGACTCTCTTGCGAGATGTTTGTCCAACCCTGAGTGTGATACGAACCCTCCTATCTCTTCCAGCAAAGGTGTTAATTCAACATCCCCAAATCTAAACACATTTAGTTTTTCATCCCAAAATGATACCGATGCTTCAATCATTTCTCTACACGGCTCCATTTCTAATAGAAAAACTAAATGACCCAAATGTTGGCGTACTTCAGTTTGCTCGCTCAATGACAAGTTATTCCACCAATTAGTTAACAAAGGAGGTGCGCCCATAGTCATTCCAAAATGGTGAAACATTTGACTCATTGTGACCTATAAGAAAAAAAGAAAAAAGTAAAGGATTAAAATTCCCCTCCCCTTTTGAGAACAATTGGACAAATTAAAAATGCGTTTTTATTTTCATCTTTTCTTTTCCCTCTTTTTTTTTCTTTTCTTTTCTCTCAAATGCACATAAGCATGTCCAAACATCCCTTCGGGGTTAAAAACCCATCAAGTAGTCTAGACAAGTTGAAGACTAGTCAGCTCACGGGGAGCCCTTCCTACGGCATGATGCATGCTCATTACATTCAAAGAGTGGTGTAATTCTAGACACGGTTCCCCAAGGTAGACGACCAAGGGGTGGGACTATTTGAAATTGTTGGTTGTACCACGGACCAACTATATTCCAAAGTGTCCCTCCTAAAAGGTTTTTTGAGGTGGAGCGACCGTGGGATCCACGTAATCACCCGTGTGTGTGCAAAGTATAGTTTTCCAGGAGTGGAGGAATATGAGTGAAATATGCCAAGATTACATCAAATTTCAAGTTCATGCAAATAAATAAATAAAAGGGAAAAAGAAAAACAAAAAAAAAAAAAAGAAACCAAGTTAGTAATATCATAATAATACAAATAACAAGATAATAATCAATTAAAATTCCAAAAGTAAAGACTCGTTATGGTTAGGACTTTGAATATCCCCAGCGGAGTTGCCATTCTGTCATACCCGATTTTAAACTCAACTCGGAGTGAGTCAGGATTCAGATTTGACTGGGTAACTCGTTTGAGTTTTAAGAATTGGAGTCGCCACCTAATATAGATTTCTAATGTGTATTAGGTCACCTAAGCGTCTAAGGTCAAGTCTTTATCAAACTGGTCTAGTTTCAGATATTCAGTGGGTAAGAAGTCCAAATGACTCGGGGAAGAAGGTGTTAGGCACTTCCCCAAGTCCCACGAAAGGTGGTTCCCGCCGGAGTCTAGATTTTGGTATGTCTATACGAGATACGTATTATCACATGTATTACTAGCTTATATGGCCAAATTCACAATCAATTTATATACTAAGTCTAATTAGACAAGTCTAGGTAACATGCATATATTTGGGCTTCACATTTATACATACGACATATATTCCACGCCTATTCGCGTTTACGGGCTCTAGTATAAATGCCTTATCGAAAAAAGTGGTCAAATCTGCAAAAAGGTATCGAGAGGCAGTTCATTTGTGCAATTTCAGCATCTAAGTTATATTTGCATAAATAGGCAGTTTTGCATGGATAGGCAGTTTTCACAAATAATTTTAAATTTTATCAAAAACCTAATGGGGGTTATTTTTGAAATTTAGGGTCGGTGTGACTCGTCATTAATTATCGAGCCCTAACCTTAATGGCTATTTTGTGTAGGGGTCAGTTTTGAAATAGATAGGCTGTTTTTGAAAATGGGTTTCGAAAAAGATACGCAGATGCAAATAGGGGTTGTCACACATAAATAGACATAGAAGCATGCACATACATGAGTGTTAAGTGATATATGTTAGGAAAATACTTGTAAGAGTTGTATAATTGACCCGTCTAATGCTTATACCCCCTATACACTATTAGATTAGTGTATAAGAGGCTAAAAATCATTTTTACACATAAAGGCCAGATTTAAAAATGCTTTTGGGCCTGGATCAGAAACGTAAAGAAGGGCATATTCTGTTTTACATAAACAGTCACGCATTAAATAGTATTAGCACATATAGCCCATGTTTTAAGAAAATCATGCTTCAGAATATTACGAGTGCAAAAGACTGTCATGCATTAATTTTCAATTGACTAAAAGTTAAACCTAATGTCAGAAATTACCAGGTTCCCTATAACAGTTATAGTTGAGCCCTATTTAGAGTCATTAAACACTTTGCAAGTTGATTTTCTATTTTTTTTACTACTTTGCAAGTGGTAACCACCGTGTTTTCAACGCACGATTTAGAAGGTTGCCAGGAATGGCGGAAGATATGCATTCACAAGTTAAAAAATGTACGAGTCTTGAAAGAAATGCACAAGTCGACCTCGGGAGTGGGAGTAAAGCTAACACATAAAACAACAAGTCAGTGTTGAGATAATAATTTCATATGCAAAGCAGATCAATACACATAATATGCATGATAGGCGTCATATGATGACGCTTTGGACGAGGTTGGCTAATGGACTTTAACATGCCAAGAATGTTAAGCCTTCCTAATTTGATTATGGTATTTAAAATTGAACGAGTATTTTGGGTCATCCCATTTGTTCTTATGACCCCAAAAAATGAATGGAAAATAATTTTATCCACATTTTCTCTTCTTAGGTAGATAGGAATAAATAAGTGGTCTTGTTACTGTTGACATCCAATTTTGTCCTGAAAATTTCGAATTAATGTTTAATTATTTTTTAAATAAGGCTAATTTTAAAACTCAAAGTCGAATTGATTAATCTCGAAGAAAAGGGGCCAAAATTGCAAGACATAGCCTAAATTTTATCCCACTCGTGCAATTCCTGCATATAACTTAAAAATCAAATGCCCCTATTCAGTTGCCCAACCCGTAACCCACTAAAATCCCTAGAACCCGAAAACCCATTTCTCTCTCTCTGTACAAAGGATCCAAGATTCCAGCTGTTGAATCGTACAAAGACCTTATCCGATTAGAGCCGTTGGAGGGTCGTTTGGGTATTTCTCATGGCCTGAAGAAGCCCTAAGCTGGTCCTATATATTTTCCTTTTACATACAATTGGCGGCGGAGGGGGAAAATAGGGGAAAAAGGGGGGAGGCAGCCGTGAAAGCCATGAACAGAGTGGGAGATAGACAAATACAGCTTTGAATATTGAGTTTACTAGCAGCCTTGAATACTGAGTTTTAAAGGAAATTTTACATACAAATATAACATAAAATGCAGCAGTTTCTTTGTCAAAAAATATAGCAGCAACTTTGAGTTAAAGTTTTAGAGTTCTGCTTGGTCGTCCGAGTGTGGATTCTTCGAGTCGATCGCCTCGTTTACTGCCCACAAAAAGGTAATACTCACCTCCTTTTCATTAAGTTTCTTAGTTCTGTCTTCTGTTCGACTGATGGTATGTGAATGTAGTTCAACCCTGGTATTATGTTACTTTCCTATCTGAGTATGAATCTGAAAATGGTGTAAAATTTTAAGTCGTTATTAAGCTTCAACAAAGTTATATTGAGCTAAAGTTAGCAGCTCTGTGTAAGCATGAGGACTGTTGGTATGAAACTCTTTCGAGTCAGCTTTTATTCGCATAAAGTTTTGATCTTTGAGCGTGTTTTTCGCGTAAAGTTCTGTCTTTGATCACTTGAACATGTATTTAATGGTAAAACAAGTTAAGATAGCTGGTTCGAAGTGATATGTATCCAGTTTCAAAGTATGTTTCTATTAAAAAAGAGAAATAAAGTTCATGTCTGTTCTGGATAAAAGGGGTCATTTTGAGTTGTTTATGTCTGCTTGTTGGCTTAGTATTTCCAGTTTCCTTGCTATGTTGTTTGATGAGTTCTGACGGGGAGTTAGTCGGATTTCCGGAGGCTTGTTTCTATTTCTGGTGTATGGGAAGAGGTTTGGTTGGAATCGAGGGTGTGTTCTCTTGGGTTTTGCAGAGGTGTTGCAAGGAGTTTGTCTCCTGGTGGTATGCAGGTTAGTGGTGGTAGTGTTTCTGGTGAGTGAGGGAGTATATGTATATGCTGTAGTTTTAGTTTGTGAAGTGTGTGCAAGTATTTAGAGAGTTTCTGGTGGTTATAGCAGTTTCTTTAGGTGGTTTGGAGAGTAGGAGTTTAAATAGTTAGTGTAGGTTCTGGGAGGTTGAAGGGGAATTAGAGATGCAGGGAGTTGGTGCAGGTTGTGGAGATTGGAAAATAGGTAGCAGATGTGTGTAAAGAGTTTTTGGTGCTGTAGGTTCGGATAGGATTCCCTGGTGCTGCAAGTGTGTTTAGGAGAAATGAATGGTATCCTGCTTCCCCTTAAATCTTGGAATTTATGGTTGTGGATTTGACCCTGTTTCTAGCAATTTTCTTGAAAAACATGCATTCTTGGTTGAAGTAATGAATTGGGGCTATCTCTTCTTGAACATTTTTTTAAGCAGGATAGCAAGGAATATTTGTTACTGATTTTGCTCTATCACGCTTGTTATCTTGATGGTCTTGATGCATCTCAATCCTTTATAATTCACTATTGAATGATATTCAAATAAGGCATCGTCCTTAGTGTAGCTATCAGTGTTTGGTTTTTAACATAAGCGTCCTCTAAACGATTAACTCACCTGCTTAATTATTTTATGAATGGCAATGATTCCCACTATTGGCCTTGGACCTCTTTTATACTTGTACTTGGTCTAAGAGATTTGTTTTGTTCTCATTCTTAATGTAAGATACCAAGTTAATGTTTAAATATTTGAAATGTCTTCGGTTTCTTTTCATGGTGTGCCTCTTCAAATAATATTAAGTTTGGTAATGAAATAGGAGAATAATGGCATCATGTCAAGTTTCTTTATTAGCTGTGACTTAACAAATGCATTTGTTCGAATCCCATGTTTAGCTATTCTGAAACAATTGTTGATTTGCATGCATAGTTTGTTTAAGATATGCATTTTGATTCTGGCCTTTTTTCAATAAAGATGGTACAAAATTAGCTTAACTAGAATATGTGGTCTTTTAAATTACATTTGTCCCAAATGGAAAGCATGTATGAAATTTTGTCTTAGTTATGGTTAGCTTATTTTGTTTTAAAATAGCTTGTTGTTTGAATCTTCCTTCAGTAGTGCGAAAGTTTTGTTTGGTGGCTGAAGTTTAGATTTTATATAGTTTCATGGTTATTTCTTGAATTCAAGATTCTGCTTCGTTTTCTTCTCACTGATTTGGTCGTTGGAATTATTTAAAGTGTGAGTCTACATCTCTACTTTCATTCTTCTGGCTTAAATAAATGAAGTCACATATATTTTTTGGGCCTTTACTAATTCCTTCTCTCCTACTATCTTTGTTTGCATGAACGCGCTTGGGACGAGTTGGCTAAACTCACCAATTGGGATTGGCTCATTGGTTTGGAGTTCGCATTGGGGTCGAGATTCGGGCTCAAGTTTTCAAGACCTTTAGAAAACTTTAGAAAATTCAAGGCTCCCGAGAGTTTGTCCAATTCCGGGGTTCTATTTTTTAACTCTTATCCTCCATTTCCTCTTTAGGATATTTATGTAGACTTTGTAGAATAATTTATTATCAATTTATTTATGAATGAATATTTCATTGATTGAGTTATTTGTCACTTTATGTTCATTACCTTTTATTTTGAAGTCGTTATTTAATTTATTAGAAATCAGGAGAAATCACGCTTAATAACAGACTATAAGAAAAGACTTCTATCATATTGATACGAAGTAGTTTCTTTAAAAGTCAAAAAATTATAAAGAAGTTAAATTAACTTCTAAATGTCCCGAAACAACTTTGCAAAAAGCGACTTGAAACCTAAAGTTCCATCTTATTGTGAGAAACTTGGGTTTTAAAGTTGAAATTAAGCAAGTGCCATTTATGTGTTACCACATATGAGTTGGCAAAGAAATTAGGACGATCAAATCGCTCCTTTTCAAAGAAAATACGCTTTATTTTATTTTATTTTAAAAATAATTAAAGCTTTTAAATAAATTGTAAATCTTTTGAAAACTTGCTAAATTTAATTAGTTGAATTAATTAATGGTTCAATTAATTATTTTTTAGAAAAGCGCATAAATAGCACTTGCAAATATTCTTAATAACAGACTATAAGAAAAGACTTCTATCATATTGATACGAAGTAGTTTCTTTAAAAGTCAACAAATTATAAAGAAGTTTTAATTAACTTCTAAATGTCCCGAAACAACTTTGCAAAAAGCGACTTGAAACCTAAAGTTCCATCTTATTGTGAGAAACTTGGGTTTTAAAGTTGAAATTAAGCAAGTGCCATTTATGTGTTACCACATATGAGTTGGGAAAGAAATTAGGACGATCAAATCGCTCCTTTTCAAAGAAAATACGCTTTATTTTATTTTATTTTAAAAATAATTAAAGCTTTTAAATAAATTGTAAATCTTTTGAAAACTTGCTAAATTTAATTAGTTGAATTAATTAATGATTCAATTAATTATTTTTTAGAAAAGCGTATAAATAGCACTTGCAAATATTTTGGAAACCTGTCGGATTAACCGTTCTTTAACGGAATTTCGAAAGTGCCTTAAAAACCTTCTTTCGAAATTAACAAAACCTCTTACTTAGAATCTCTGAAAGACTGCCTTTTTCCAAAACACGGAGTTTTGCACGGATTTGCTTATTTGGTTCCCTGTTTTTCCTTAAATTGGGTGGGGACTCCAAAAACTCCAAAAGAGTTAGTCCATTCAGTTGATATTCCTAAATTTTAGCCCTTCGGGGTTAACTAATTTTGGGGTTCAACAGTTACATTAAAATAGAAGAAATTAATTTAAAGTCTATGATTTTGTTTTCAAAAAATTAATTTTATTCGTAACCCAAAATATAATTTTATAAAATAATTGGTATGTTTGTATAAATGTAGAAACAACGATTTTAGATAAATAAATAATTGATTTTGTTATGAGAGCCCACTTTTATGCGAACAAATGGTCTACATTAGACATGTTCAATTTTAAATAAATGCACACGTAGCACGTTTGAACGTCCCTTAGGGTTGGAAATCCGTTTGGTTCGTTCAAATATGGTGAACTAATAGACTTAAACCTGAGCCAAAGTCAAAATGGTCCTAGATATGACATGATGCATGATCCCTAAAAAGAGTCTTCACTAAGAGTTGGCTAATCTAGACAAGGACATGGTTCCCCTAGGCGGACAACCAAGGGGTGGGAACGTTTGGAATTGTTGGTTGTACCATGGACCAACTATACTCCAACAGCTCCCCCTAAAGGATTTTTTGAGGGTGAAATAGCCGTGAGATCCACGTAACCATTTATGGTGTGTGCAAGTGTAAACTTTCCAGGAGTGGAGGAAATGTGAGTGACATGAACAATAATAAAATATAATCAAACAATTCAAGAATAAAATACATAAATTTGAAAAATAAAAAATAAAAAATAAACCTTAATCCTGCAAAAATGAAAAAGAAGAAAAAAGTTAGTATCGAAATAAATGACAAGAAAATAAAGCAAGTAAAGAATCCCAATTAAAAGTCCGTTATGGTTTGAACCTTGACATCCCCAGCTGTCGCATCCTATTTTTACCGAACCGGTTAAAGTTCGAAATAGGGCTCGACTTAGTGGGTAACTCACGGGTAAAGAGTTGGAGTCGCCACCTAACATATTTTTTAGCTAGGCGTATTAGGGCACCTATTTGGTTTCTAGCTAATTTTATAATTAACTCCGAAACTTAGTCTACGAACCAGAAATTCTAGGTAAGAGGTTCAAGTTAACTCGAGAGGAAGGGGTTAGGCATCTCTCAAGCTCCACTAAATGTGGTTACCGGCCGGACTTTATAATTGGGATTCAAAATAAGTAACTAAGCAATATATAAGTTAGAAATAATTATTAAAATAAAACAAAACGACTCTTTCTACTAATTGTTTTCTTCCTTAGAGCACTTCAATGAAATAGACCTTGCAAAAATAAAAAAAAATTAGTTAGTATATCAAAATGCAATAATAATGATTAAATGAAAGTAATATAATTTAAAAGATATTTTTGGGGGCGTCGTCTTCGAGATTTACTCATCCAAATGTGCCTCGCAAAGAATATAAAAATAAGTTAGTGAAAAATAATAATAAAGAAGTAATTGATAATAATAACAATAATAATGTTAATAATAATAATGTTAATAATGATAATAATAATAATTTAAAATAAAGGGGAAAGATATTTTTATAAAAGTGTAGGCTCAGGTATGTATGATTCGGCTAGAGGTTAGGGATGTACGGTTGCGAACACGGCAGCCGGTCGTGTTGCCTTACCAAGTGCCGGTCCCACCACTCCATCCCTGGCTCGTCTTGCAATTACGGCTCATACAAGTCATCATAGCCTATTTGTTTTTTAAGGCACACGGGTATGGGGCTATTCAAGTGTAGTATCCAGTCAATGGGCCTCGAATAAAGGTGCATAATTATTCTCCTCGGCCGTAATTGATATAGCATCCGTCAATTCGTTGTGTTTCCGTCAAATCCTTGTATAGGCCTCAAATTACAATATTTTCATAGGCCTATAAGCAATAGGGTGTTGCGCTGTTCAAATCAGTAAGGCATCATAGAATCCAAGGCTGCTTTTTCTGCAAATGAAAGTCGATCAGTAGCATCAATTCCAAAAATAGCAACTTATAAGTGCTGATAAAATAACGTCTCAAAGGCAGGAAAGGATCAAACTGGATAGGAACGACTAAACCTCGTCAGAGTTCTTGCAAATGCAAATTGGGATGTAACAATGCAGACCAAGGTTATGGCCACATCAGAAATAAACAACACACAAATTAACGTGGGGGCAACACCAGCAAACAAATTTGTACAGCCCAATTACACAGTAAATGGGCCAACAAAAGACATCGCTGGCTAAAGATTCACACGAACACATTCTTGTGAGGACCTCCAGATTTCAACTCATAACAAAAGATATGTATCAGTGATAGGGATAAAAGATCGCAGAAGGAGGTCGCCGAGATAATAGTTTTTCGGTGAGACCAAACAATGGTGTGTGATAATTCCAGGATCTGCAAAATTAAACAGACACGGATCAAGTGCAAATAAGGGTTAACATAGTCAGAATATGCATAACAAAAGCAGAACCAGAGGAACGATCGCCGACAAGGTTTTGCAGTGAAACTCCGGCGAACATCGCAGCACCGCTACCATTCTCCACCACTAATCTCTCTTCTACTCTTTTCTTTTCTGATCCACAATCGAAACTGAATCAAAGGAAACAGAGGGAAAAGACGATGGGGCTTTTCCGATCAGAATCCTTTTACTTTCTCACTGTTATGATTTGAACTTCCCCCAACCCCGATCTGTTTCTGTTTGATAGGTGTGTCTGTGAAGGAAACAGGTGTAAAGAAGATGATGATACAAAGGAGCGGTCTTGATAAAAGTACTGTGATAATGTGTCTCGTCTGTGTGAGAGGGTTTGTGTGGTGTATGTAAATGGAGATGGGAGAAAGAGGGGTGTTGGGATCTGCGTGTACTGTATGGGTAATGTGAGAGAGGAGATCCTGGAAGAGTGGTGGGGTCTGCTCTAATTTTCTGTGTGTTCGTATTCTGTCCCTTGTGTCTGTAAGTGCTGATTGTATATAGGATTATGGGGAGAGATAGATGTTGGGGAATTGGAGGTGATTGTGAGATTAATTAGGAGAAGATTAGGATAGTGATTAGGGAGGGATTTTAGGTAGATTTGGGATTTAGGCTTAATGGAAGGGATTTGATTGGATGAGATTCTCCATTTGAATTCTTTTCCAAAATGGGGAAGGACTAGTTTAGGAAAGAATAAAGAAAGAATGAATTTGGACCACCTTTTGTCTAGATTCAAGTAGGAATAGGAACTTGAAATTAGGAAGAAGATGATTTAATATAGAAAAATGTATTTGGTCAGGTATTGTGTCTAATTTCAAGTGAAATTTAAAAGAATTCAGATAAAGCGAAAAAAATATATTTTGTATAAGAAATATGTAGAAAATATATTGTGCAAAAATGAGTGAATCTAGACGAACACTTGTCTAGATTCAAGACAAAGGGGAATTTTAAAATAATTAAAAAAGAAGTATTTTGGAATAAAATAGTTATATGAATATTCAAGAGAATTTGAACTAAATGATTGGAAGAAAATAGCAATTGATTTCTAACGGAATGAGCGTACATAGACGGACTCTTGTCCAGGTTCGTAGGAAAGATTTCAAAAAGGAAGACTTGCACATATTTAAATTCAAAAGGAGTTCAAATATGACAAATTAGGGAGTCGAAATAAAATGATTATTTGCTCGGCTAATATTTTTACTTAAAGGTGCTGAATAAATGAGAAATATGAATATACGTATATATATTGTATAAATGGGAAGAACAAATAATGAAATGCACATACAACAAGAAATTGGAGTGCAAATTAAATTAATTAAGTATAAATAGCCACAAATAATTACCAAATACTACAAATGCACTAAAATTGTAAAAATAGCCACACTTTAAAAATAGCCTAAGTGATGCAAAATTACGTAATATAGCCACATTTAAGTATTAAATATATAAGTAGGGAGTACCACATGTAAATGCATGCTTTCTAATGCACATTTTGCACAAATAGTCGAATTGCACTTTTAAGTTGATTTATAGCCTATTTTAGAAAATGGAGGGACAAAATTGGGTGTCAACAATAATCATTGCGTTTGTATGAGGAAGGAGTGAAAAGTGGAGTCCAATCAGCAAAGGACATGTGTGATGGATGGGAATATGGAGTGACAACCGCCATTTACGGAATTCATGGCGCACGATTAGCCACGTTGATTTCCCGCCGAATTTATTCCACCCCTCGGGCAATCCTGACTATTATCCAAGGGGTGGGGGGACTATCTGTATTGAGTCAAAATTTACCGAGGTCTTGACGACAGGGCTCGACATATGGTTTGAGTGAATCTTTTAGAAACGGTCTCTCGAAGTCGCACGCTTATCTCCCGAGGTCAGATGCCTCAAGCATTATGTGGAGGATGGCCACAAGCCTCCCCACGAGGTTATGAGCAAACAATCCTCACAAGGCATGAGGTTCAGTCCTCGGGGAAGATTTTGCCCACAATGAACGAGCTCTTATCTTTTGTAACTGACGACCGTTGTTTATTCATTTAATGGGGAAATCGTGGATCAACCACAATCATAACGTAGAATTTATGGCCATAAAGTACGTTGATTGTAGTTGTTATTCCTATAAGGTATAAATAGCCTTGTAAATATTCTGTAATGCATCCAGAAACATATCAGAAATACAGTTATATTTTGTTCTCAAT